>JACEVL010000280.1:0-160000 GCA_020284085.1 Aporrectodea caliginosa | reverse complement strand
AACTGGTAAATCGTGGAAAAAATCTAAACGCATGGATATTCTTTCGGTTGGCAGTACAGTTAAATAATGAGCAAAAACCTCTGGTGACAGACGCAGATCAAGATAAAGCCGCCCGCCACTGTAATGAAGATTACTGTCAGCGATCTTCTTGTGAAGAATGCACATTCCAACGATTCTTGTGACATCGTCAATAAACAACAAGCAACCTGCATTCAGAGTTTCCTTGTCATTTTGAGGAGTCTGATCTACGAGAACTGCCGAACAGAATCGTATTGCTGTTTCGTATTCTGATGTGGCAAAATGGAGTGCAGCGAGATAGGCCAAAGCTGCAGGAGCAATGCCATTCGATTTAGAATCATCATATTCTAAAGCTTTAACAAGAAACTCTTTTGACATGAGAGACACTAGTTGAAATTCTGAAGGGCTATTTGATCCAGTTAAATATTTCATGAGACCCTGAGCACTCAGGTACTGAAAACGACTACTTTGTTCTGTGTACGTTTTCGGAAAGTTATGATGCTGTGACCTAATTTTAGGGTGCATCAACATAGCTTCGACAAGTTCAACAAAGAGACTGCTCTCCCAGGATATCTCTCCGTAACATAAACCATATGCAGCATGCAAACTGTAAAGTACAATGACGTAGTACCTGAAACACAAGATTTTCTCTATTGTTGGAAGATATGTAATTACACTCGTTTGTTTTGGATTACATTTTGGTTGTTGTTGTATTTTTAAAAATTGGCGCAATCCTGAATGATAGCCGTTTTTAATTGTACAACGGCCAATCTTATTAGAATTTGAGATTCTGAAAGAAAGCATTAAATCCAAAGTTTTTAACTCAAACTCTTTTCGAAATTCAAGGAGAGGCAACAAACAATCCATGAAGTCTGGTATTATTTTTCTGGTTTTCATCTCTTGAAATTGTGTCCGAGTGATTGGCAGTATGTAATTTTTTACGAACCAAATAGAAAGATTGCCAGAGTTGCGAAATTCGTTTAGTCGTCTTTTGGTCTGGTGAAGAATTGCGGTGTTTAATGGATCATGATATAGATTTGCTTCAGGAATAAAATAGTTCGGACAGTATCTCCTCTTTAGCCATTCTGAAAGAGTTTTTAGCAACTCACAGCAAATTGCAATTACAGAAGAGGAATTCCACCATTCCGGTGGCATCTTTTCACAAGTCCATAACATCAAAGTCTTTAAATGATACGGACAGAGAACCTCATCCTCCTTTGGACAATCCTTTTGTATCAATTCCTTCTTTGCAAAGAATCTCAGCAAATGATAGACAATCTGTTGGATTTGAGTCCAACTCTGAAGTAAAATTACTTCCGCGAATGAAAATGACATTCTCCACTGGTATTTATCGTCTCTGCAAGAACGATGCTGAACATAAACCACATGACAACCATTTTGTACAACTTCGGAGATTGTATCCATTGTCGGCCACCCGTGTTTTCTTAGTCGAGTGGGCCAATTTTTGGCTTCTGTAGGCCACTGAGGACAAAATAAGGCTTCTACTGAATCAATTCCCAACGATAGGTTTGAATCCATTTGAGATTTAATTGCTGGACCACAAACCTTGCTTGGCAGTGCGACTGCATTCGTGACTTGTATAAAAGCTACTAAATCCTTTGTTACAACAGAAGCCAAATCTAGCCACAGGTATTCACCTGGATGAGGTGTTTTGTCAAATTCGTACTTTTTGCATTTCCAGTTGAAGTTCATTTCACCCAAATATCGTAATCGAACAAAACCTGGATAACTATGGTATGGTTCAATCTTGTAGAACATAATCCTATCAAATAGGCCACTCATATCATTTGGCAACACAGGGAAGTCGCCAGTGAAGGCCAGCCAGTCAGTGTTGCATAATAACAAATCATAGTCGCCAATGCATGTATTCAGCGGCAGAATATAGAACTCCTCAGTGCTGCCACACGAAATCAAATATTCTCTTTGTGCAGGATTCTGTGACATGACTAAGTCATGCATGCAATCAGAAACATTAGAGAACGATTTTGTTAATAATTGACATGTGCTAACGATGAACATAGACGCCTTTTCTTCAATCGATTTAACCGCATGGTCCGTCATCTAAAATTGAAAAGACATGGAATAATCATCATCGTCATAATCACCTTCATCATCGTCACCGTTATCATCATCAGAAAAGTAATCATCATCATAATCGTCGTAATCATTATCGTAAGAAGAAGTGTTTTGACTTCTAGTTGTCACCCAAATCAAGTTGTAGTAACCACCTTCATCAGTAATATCCCGGACAATCAGCTGTGCTAAAAATCACTGTCTGTGTAGTTGACAAGTAACCTTTAATCAAATATACAACTACTGTACAGACCCAGGTATTTAAACATAATTATTCTACTGGTCAACGCCTGTCACTGGGTAAATCTAAAAACGTTTGAACGTTACGTACACGTAATGTGTTGGCATTCTGTTGAGCTAAGCAACCGACGGCGCCATAGAAGTAGATTATGTTCGTTTCATTGGAAGTCATTGATGTAATATTTCATGAACTTCTATTTCGACAAATCTTCATTTGAGGCCAAAAAATGGCAAACAAATGTGTGAAATCCAACTAAACATTGGACGTCGGTGACGAAATGAGAGGCAAACAGTGGCATCACATTTACATTTTCTGCAGCATTTAACTCCGTTCAGCAACATTTTCAAACTTTCTTCAAACGTGCTTATTTACATCAGTTAGCTACTCATGACTGCAACGAAACTGTGAGGTACTACAGTGCGCTATAATAAGTGTCTTCATACATGCATACAAACGTACTTACTTACTTACTTACTTACTTACTTACATATATCTGTTGTTTTAAGCTAGCCCTTTTAGATGATAGAATATTAATTTTTAAATGCAGCGAAAACGCGGGCATTAGGCATTAGGAATCAAGTAAGTGTTCCTGTTGACCTTTACTATATCATTTTTACTATATAGACTGGAAGGTCGGATAGCTGACACAATTCAGGAGGCATTTGATTCCACAGTGGCGGAGTAGCTTGACTATAGATCAAGTGTAAACTTATAAGAACGAGATGAGAGGAGAGGTACAAGATTGTGAGTCCTAAAAATAAAACGACCGCTGGTCGAGCGGATTGGTTGTATTGTCACTAAATGACGAATGTGGGCTGGTTAATTTGTTTGTGAGGAGATGTAGGCAATCGGTAATCGTTTCTTAGAGGTAAAGGCATGATAACGTTTGAAACACACATTGCCCGGATAGCATCAACTGGTTTCAACGAAACAGAGTCAGCTCTCTTTCACAGTCAATCACGTGCACCGCCGTCAGCTACTTCTGATCCCAGGACAGATGTTCATCCATGAGCTATAGCATTGACATTGCAATTATAATTTTAATAATTTTTTATATGTCCAAAGTTGATGCTAAAATATTTGAGCACTGCTTATTCTCTATGTACATTAAAAAGGTTTGGTACTGCAGCCTACCTCAGTCGAAAAAGTTGGAAAACGGGCGTCCCTCGCACCCGAAAATTACACCGAGTATAAATAATTGACAAGCTTCTTTTTTGTCTGCCTTGACGACGCAGCTATATGCATTTCTCTAAAAGGAACAGTTGAATGAAATCCGTCCTATAAATTGTACCTTTGACTCTTGCGATTTCCATGCAATGTACATTTACAAGTAGGCCTATCAACACAATCATAGTAAACGTTTAAGTGCTTTCTAATAATGATTTATTATTACTTCCTCGTGTTTTCCTGTCGGCGTTTCCCGTTTCCTTTTTTGGTTGGTATTTCAAAAACGAAAAGTCATAATAACGACTTTAAAATGGTAATAACGACTTTTTAGTTTTATTACCAGATGGCCCGAAACGGCCCCCTTATTCGGGACATCTGGTAATAGAATTAAAGTCGCTATTACGAGTGTTCGTTTTTACGACTATTCGGTGCTAAAAATAGACGCCGAAATTTTTCAGAATTCAAATCTTATACTATAATTCTCAAAGTTTTTCCCTCCGTTTGTCTGTTTGCATGTTTGTTTGTTTGTATGTTTGTTTGTTTGTCCATCACACTAAAAGCTCCGAAATGGAGCAGAGTAGCGATTTCAAACATTTTACAAAACATTCTTACAGAAATATGTAGGCAAAAACGCGACAATTTTAGCTCCCAATTTACTTAAAATGTATGCCCTACGCATTCTCGTTGCGCATGGCCTTACGTACCGCAGATTTATGATGTAGTTTAGCCTACGTGCAACAACAGTGGCTCGTTTACTCTATACTGCCCCGGCATGGTGGGGCTTTGCGGGACAACAGGATAGGTGCCTACTCCAGTCAGTAATAAGCAAGGTAATCCGCCTCCGATACCTTCCTGACAACTACCCAACATTTGAGCGACTTTGTCTTGAAGCTGACACTCGTCCTTTCTCCGCGGTCCTGATGAACCAGGGCCACTTAGGCTACTGCATAGTTTACTTCCACTAAACAGCCCCAGCAATAGACCCTGCGACCGCGCTCACACGACCATTGTGTACCTTTGCAGATAATTTACAGCGCAAGACGTTTATTGTTAGAATGTTGTACTCATATTGACAGTTGATTGTTGTTAAGACGTATGTACACCAGAGTGCGGATATGCAATTGGTTTTAAAGAATATACTTACTTACTTTGTGTTTTAGGCTTGTAGTACACGATCATCATAAATTATGTATGTCAAGTGGTATTTACACGGCGGGCTAGTTAGCAAATAGCGATCAAATGAGTCCCAGACTCCCAGTTGCTTTATCTCCTCTTGGGCTCAGACTTGTTTGTTCATTTGATAACGCATAGATATCCACAGATCTCGATTCAGTTTCTTTTCAAACATATTCTTGGTATATGACGATTTCTCATTCGTTAATGCAAAACATTCTGCCGATGCTCTAATTTTTTTTAGATACGATACGATGTTACTAACTGTAGGTTAGGCAGCTATACAGACCAACAGACAGACAGACAAACCTGCAAACGAACAAATGGAGAGACACAGACAAGAGAGTGAAGAGAGAGTCTCTGTTTAGACAGATTAAAACAGAGACGAACAGACAAATTGACAGGCAGAAAAAAAGCGACATGAAGTTGTAGCTTCCTCTACAGTGTCTACACCTGAAAATTCCCCTAAATTTTCCTGATTGAGTAGGAGATGAATTCACTTTCGATTTCGATTTCTTTGGCAGCGTGCTGCGGACTGTCAAACCAGAGCAGAAATTTGTGTCGAGTTCTCTGTTCATTTGCGCCCCCTAGCCAACTCAACTGTAATGAGTACACTGACGATACACTGCGATTGCGAAGATCAGGCAAAGTGACTGATCACCCGCCCTAATATGCTGAGGCTAAAAAAATAAGAAGTCGCAAACATTCATATCATTGACTCTTCTTCTTTCTCGGGATTTGAACCTGATGCTTTCGTAAGAGCACATCCAACAACAATTATAGAACCAGTCGCTGAATGCAAGACTTATAAGTGGATAGTTTAAGTTTAAATACATGTAAGATGATTAACATCGCCCTACTCCTTATCCCGGCCTTCGTACTGTCACCACTCTATGGTAGACAGTTTTTCAGTTGTGTGGAGACAATGTTCATCTTGTGGCCGCCAAGGACCGTTAACGTCGATATTGCGTAGTTGTAGAATGTAAATGAACCGTTTTCAGGTTGTCTAGCAATATTGTATTGTATTTGTATTGTATATGAACACTTGTTATAGCGCCTCTACCAGATTGCCTATTCAGAGGCGCTCCCGACGGTCTACGTTCAAAACCGCGATCACAAAACAGCGATCGTCAAAACCGCGATCACAAAATAGCGATCGTCAAAACCGCGATCACAAAATAGCGATGCACAAAACAGCGACTGCATAAAATAGCGATCATCAAAACAGCGATTTCACCGATTTATAATAGAAAGCTTTAAATGTATCACGAAGTATACATAATTATAACAAAATGTGTAATGTTAAATTTCAAGACTTAAATTATGTCCAACACTCCGCTTTAGCTTAAAGAACCTTCAGATTCTTATTTACGATCGTTACTTTTACATGATAACACGAAGACATTTTTACGATAAACGGGACGGAGAGGGGTAATTTTTTACCCCAAAGATATTTTTAATATCTCAGCTCATAGGTAAGGTACAATAAAAAGCGAAGTATCGATTTTAATAGTTCCAAGGTCAAGGAATCGATTTATCGTAGAAGAAATAGTGTGGGAATACTAGTATCCAAGATGGCGGCCAATATGGCCGCCAAAACACAAAAATATGTGTATGTCAGCTCATAGATAAGATACAAAAACAAATTATGTATCGAATGTAATATTTTCAAGGTCAAGAAATCGATTTATCGTAGTTGCAATAAGGTGGGAATACTAGTATCCAAGATGGCGGCCAATATGGCCGACAAAACACAGAAATATGTATATCTCAGCTCGTAGGTAAGATACAAAAACAAATTGTGTGTCGAATGTAATATTTTCAAGGTCAAGGAATCGATTTCTTGTAGTGTCAATAGTGTGAAAATACTACTATCCAAGATGGCGGCCAATATGGCCGCCAAAACACAAACATGTGTATATCTCAGCTCATAGGTAAGCTAGAATAACAAATGAAGACTCGAATTTAATATTTTCGATGTCAAGGAATCGATCTCTCGTAGTGGCAATAGTGCGCGAGTCGTACTTTCCAAGATGGCGGCCAATATGGCCGCCCAAAGACAACTATGTATATCTCAGCTCATAGGTAAGCTAGAATAACAAATCGAGTGTCGAATTTGCCATTTTTGAGATCCAGGATTCGAAATATGGTAGCGACAATAGTGTGCGAGTGTTACTTTCCAAGATGGCGGCCAATATGGCTGCCAAAAGAAAAATATGTAGTATATCTCAGCTCATAGGTAATCTAGAATAACAAATGAAATGTTGAATTTAATATTTTCGAGGTCCGGGATTCGATTTATGGTAGCGGCAATAGTTTGCGAGTGTTACTTTTCAAGATGGCGGCCAATATATCCGTCAAGAGAAGAATATGTATATCTCACCTCATAGATAAGCCACAATAACAAATGAAGTGTCGAATACAATATTTTCTCGATGTCAAGGAATCGATATCTCGTAGTGGCAAAGGTGTTGGAGTACTACTGTCCAAGATGGCGGCCAAAATGGCCGCCAAATGAGAAATATGAGCTGAGATTCCTTGATAAAATGGCACATATTTATGATCCTGAGTGGCCGAGTTTGGTAGCCCGCTGTCGGCGCCCCGGGTTCGATTCCGGCCGGTTTATCAGAGATTAATTTCTCGGATCTTTACTGCGGGTCTTGGTCGCATTATAAACGTGGAGTAACAATCCCACACATTTGCCACTACGAGAATCCACCTCAAAGTCGATGGGCAAGTCCTTCACTTTGACCTTGAAAATGGTACATTCGACATATAACAATTTGTTTTTCTATCTTACCTAGGAGCTAACATATACATATTTTTGTGTTTTGGCGGCCATGTTGGCCGCCATCTTGGAAAGTAATGCTCGCACATTATTTCCGCTACCGCAAATCGAATCCTGGACCTGGAAAATATCAAATTCGACACTTCATTTGTTATTCTACCTTACTTATGAGCTGAGATATGCAAATGTTTGTGTTTTGGCGGCCATATTGGCCGCCATTTTGTAAAGTAAACTCTCCAAAATTATTACAACTATTACAATTCAATTACACGGTAGATTCAGTACTTTATTTCTGATTAAAGGTTGCTTATGAACTAATAACTTTGAAAAATACATATTCACTATGAACAGATAAATAACGACGTCGAGGACGAAGAGGGGTAAATTGTTATCCCAGGACATACCTATGACACTTTGGACTCAAATAATTTCTTCCCACAACATGCCATTTTCCTGGCTTTGGTCTCAGAATATGTCATTGGTCGTAACTTGTAAACACATGGAACGTCAAATTATAACTGCTTACAGTTGCTCCGCAATCAGCATTCAAACACCCCTGGGGTAATTATTTACCCCTCTCCGATAGATAAAGAATATAATTCTGAACCCCCACCCCCTACCCCCTCCCACCTCCCAAAAAAATTTCCAAACTAAATATTCAAATATATGTGGAAAATTATTGTTAGAAGCTCATAACTTTCTGTAAAGCCGCTTTAGGCTAATCACAGACTAATGCGAATCAGCACCTCGATAGCGCACATTATAATTCATAAGCAAAGTGATTTATAAGGAAGCGCCTCAACAATATTCGGCAGTAAAATTGTAAAATATTTGTCTTCAAAATAAACGTAAACTTCTAAATCTTTTCACTCTTCCTTGTCATTTTCTTACTGTACTTTTAATGCTAACGTTCACTCCCATATTTAGGCCTACTGTAACAGAAAAAGCCTCATAATTTTGCATTTATATTAAATAAGATTTGTTTTGGTTTACCGCCGTCTTTCAATTTTTATTTGTTTACATTGTCCTCACAACCGTGAAATTCGATGTTCCGACCGCCTCACAATTCATACATTATTTTTCCTGTTTTATTTTACATTCTATTTCGATGCAAATGCTGCGCGTTTGGTAGTTGGATAATAAAGTCTATATTTACTTGCATACTTACTTTAATTTTCGTCGGTAACGATTGCAGATGTGCCCATGCGAGATCAACGATAACCACTCAAATATTTGGAAAACCCAACATCAGCGTAGTTTACGCTCAGAGTAACTAATCCGCCGTCTACTCTTGTTCATGAATACCGACCACGACTAAGTTTTATTCAGGGAATAGTTATTCACGGCGTAGGCGCTACTCCCGGAGTAGCCTACTCCTATCTTGAGGAATACGGCCCCAGTAGGTTTTAAAATGCATTACGGATTGTCCTACAGAAATCATCATAGCACGTGTTAAGTGACATTTTAAGCAGTAAAATTTCGCAAAATTCGTCTATGCGATATCAGCACAATATTCTTCAGCAAAAGTACGAATTATAATATCGTTGATATTAGCACATGATAATAGACCATTGGTTTACGAAAATTGTATGAACTAAAAAAATGTAGGTTAGAGTGGGAATCGAACCCGCGACCTCGAACACTCTAAGCAAGCGCCTCAACACAATCGGCCACGCCGCAGTTGTATTTACTGCAGCATACAAATTGTCTATTAAAAGAGAAACGAAAATAATTGTAACCGAAAGAAAATATATTTGAAATTAAATATTCAATTTAAACTAGTATATAAAGTAAAATGAACATAAGTAACAACTAAACATTTGAATAGGCAGTATTATATCGATATACATCAATGCCACATTAGGTCTTTGTCTTGTTTACAATTTAACTTTGAATAGCTCGGCCGCTTTCTAGAAAGCGTGGTGCTTCTGCGGCGGAAAATGCCGCCACGCAACCCATGAAAACTTACTTCTGCGGCGGAGAATGCCGCCACGCAACCCGCGAAACTTATTCTGCGGCGGAAATTTGTTTCACATTTTATTTAAAAACGACTCTAACCCTAACCTGATCCTAACCGACACTCACGACGTCAATTTATAGGAAGTAACGCGTTTTCAACAAGGATAAATCCTCGGCGATAGGTTTGTCCTATCCACAATGCAGCCATTTCAAGATGCTTTCAAGTTGCATGTGCGGCGCATGCGCAAAAGGTTACAGCCGCAGAAGTAAAATTTTCGTTTATATTGTGGCGGTATCTTCCGCCGCAGCTGATTTATCTTTTAAAATGAACATTGTCTCCGTCGCCGATATGACCTATGTAAACAATATGGCCGCCCCAGATTCGGGTTTTCGAGTTGACCCCATGGTGGGCGAACATTCTTATAGTATGGCGGTCGGACCGAGAGTAAGATGAATTTATTTAAAATAGCATGTTATAATGATAACCATAACCGACCATCACGACGCTTAACCTGACCATAACCGACCATCACGACGCTTAACCTGACCATAACCGACCATCACGACGCTTAACCTGGTCATAACCGACCCTGCGTAAATAATTCACGTAAAGTCGCAGAATTAAGTGGTAATTTCGCAGTGTAGCGTTCTTAGGCATTCCCGTAGTTTAGGCTGGTAAATTATTTCATATGGTCAATTTAAAATGGGAGCTGGTTGATGAATACTAAGTTGCCTTGATTCCAGTAGAATGCTAGATTGATTGAACATTTTATATGCAATTAATTCATTTAATTGAAGACTGACGTAGTGACGGTTCTGAACCTTTTATCTCGGCTGTAAATAACTAATTTCTTAAATATTAGCTTAGGTGTTGGTGGTATCAGTGGGCTCTAATGATGCTAGGTGAACCCAGATCAACCGAGCAATAGACAAGATAATCTGCTGTGGCATTATGAGCCGAAGTACTAGAACTTTGTCACGGTCTGCAGAGTGATAGGCCTAATCCATATTTAACTGAAGTAGTGGAGCTGTGAATGCTTTAGGTGCATCAGAGAAGTTTTGAGTGAATTTGCAGTGACTTTATGTGGAGCCAATGCAGATGTTATCATGTCCGCTACTCTGATTTCTAGAGCTTATAGACTGTCTAGTACGATTCTCTAAACCTCCAAATGATGTAGCTGTTATTTGTCACCATTATAGCAATGCTTGTGATGACGTTGCGATAACGCTGTATAACACGGCAAGATTTTCAGTGCTGTGATTAATCTGAGTGAATTGTAAATTAGTGCATGAGTGTCTCTGGAAAACAAATGCTCTGATGAACAGGAAGCAATTCCTTCACTCTGGAAAACTCAGGGAATTCCTCCAACACTCTTGGAATTTGTTCAGATCAATTATTTAGTCCATGTTTTGGCGTGATTTCTTTGTGCAATAGATTAGGAGGTCTATGATTGTATAGTAGCAGAATGTGAGTGTATAGCATTGCTGCAGGTCTTGCTTAAAATTTCCACAGAAATAGCAGCATTGCATGGTGCTCCTTTTCCACTCCTCTGTAGGAGAGGCATGCCAGTTTCTACATATATTTACCCATTTTGCAGGTGAGTTTGCCAGGGCACGAAGTGGAACATGCTTAAGGGGACTGAGCAGAACGAGCATATAATTGGAGGGAATTGACGAATGTATAGGTCCAGCAACTGAAAACGTACCTAGTTGTAGTTTTAGCTTTGACCAGAATAGCAATATTTATTATTACATTGCGATAACGCTGAAGAACAAAGCCTGATGTTTGACCAGAGTTCGGTGTTTATTAGACTATGAGACCCAAGTTAAAAGAATTTATCTGACGAACAGGAAACAAATGCAAGTGATTTTGTAAAGAGGTTATATGTTCATTTCTTGATATAATTTGCTATGACTCTAATCAAAGAGAGCCAACACTTTGGAGCTTCTGTGCATTGGACTTGCTAGTGCCAGTTAGAACTGAGTTACAGTAATCTACATGCATATGACACCCAATTTTATTTCTATGTGCAAATCACGAATGTACATGTGCATGTGTGGCTATTTAAAATACTGCTAATCTATTTGATAAGGAAACGGGAGATAGTGATATATGAAGACCAATGCATAGAACTGGAAGGCTGGATAGTGAAGAGTGTGCGAAGGTACTTTGGCTGGTAGTATTGTATTGCATTGAGTTGTAGGTTAAGGATAAGACTTTGAAGTTGATACGCTCAAGGATTTTCAGCCAGTGGAGTGTTTTAAGAACGGCCCTGAACGGGAGTGATGTTGTGATGTTTAGGTGTATATGGCGATGCTTGAGTGTATATGATTGAACAGTCATTCCACTGTTTTGAGCTGCATTGAAATTATTAGGGCATAACCGAAATCCGGATCGGTCAACCGATTTTGCCGATTTTGGACTACCCGGAATTATCCGGAATCGGTTTGCCTAAATTGCCGATTAATGAAGTTTGTTTTTCGTCGGTTCGCTACGGAGCTATAGTAATTTATAGACCACTCATCATCCTGTTATAATTTTTACTGTGAGGGTCCTTTCTTTGATGTCCCACTATTTGGGCAGATTATTTAATCCAGACGGCAGTCACAGTTCATTTAAATTGCAGCTCCAATTACTCCATGGGGTGTAATTATAAAAGGCCGCATTGAATTACATTGGAAACTGCAGAAGGGTCAAATCTTTGATGTAATCCGAAGCTTTTACAAAAGGCCATTCACTAGGGTTTCTTCCTTTTCCCATTCACAATTGTCATAATGAATTGGTTATTAACTGGGAGACTATGTTTGTCCGGGATACATTGATCACACGAGTGGAGGAGGGCTTGACCTCAGCAACCCTGAACCCGTCGGCAAAACTGTGAAATTGTGGCTGACCCCTCATCTGAGAGGGATTTGAAGCCTTAAGAAGGGGGAGGGAAGGATAGAGAGTCTTTGTCAGATCTCTTGCAACCCCTTTCAGATTTGCAGCCTGCCAAATCAACCACAGGCGTGGGTTGGTCAGATTGCAATCTTTAATAGTAATCGGAATCGGCAAATAATGGTCTATAGGCCTATTGGTACCCGGAATCGGCAAAAAATCGGCTATGCCCTATATAAATTATGTTCTATAAACATGATAAATATAGACGTTTTTGTGTTATTTTTAGCAAGTGTATTTAATGACGAGCAACATTCTTTCAGAGCTTCAAAATCTAGTTGTAAGACAAGGCTTTCATCTTTATAATATTACAGTGGATTTGTTTGACCTCATCTTTCTCTATAGTCAACTATTATATCTTCACTAAATATATCCTGAATAATAGCATAAAGGTGTGCTATTATACAACGGATGGATAGCTTCAGTATTTCGTCATGAAGTTTTTTCTGTGTGATTTATTTCTTATTTTACTCGAAAAGAACTACTACTGATACATGAAACATGAACTCTTCTTGTAAGCATCTGAAAGGCGAACTTAAATGAAGTAATCGGTAATGTGTGAAACTGGACACTGCTGGTGTTGGAAAGGCTACCACAACAACAATTGCAGAAACCTTTTACAGAGGAAATTGCTTTGAACCGCATACCAAAACTCATCCTTGTCAAAAGTCATATACAGATCCCGACTTTGTCTTTCTGAATCTTGTGATGCGGAAAGCACATGCGAATCATTTAAAACCACAAACATATGTTAATTATTTCAGAAACTGTATACTCCAAGTGATCATCTCACAGCTCATCAAAGAACCGATACTGGAGAAGAACGCTGAAATTAACAATTAAGTGCTTATCCTGATGGAGAATACGAAAAACCGCACGAAAAAACCACACAGGTGCCAGCTATGTCAGAAATCATTTAATCAAGGTGGTACTCTGAAAACGCACATGAGAACCCATACTGGTGAAAAACCATACAGGTGCCAGCTATGTCAGAAATCATTTAATCACGGTGGTACTCTGAAAACGCACATGAGAACCCATACTGGTGAAAAACCATACAGGTGCCAGCTATGTCAGAAATCATTTAATCGCTGTGGTACTCTGAAAAAGCACATGAGAACCCATACTGGTGAAAAACCATACAGGTGCCAGTTATGTCAGAAATCATTTAATGAAGGTGGTAATCTGAAAACGCACATGAGAACCCATACTGGTGAAAAACCATACAGGTGCCAGTATGTAAGAAATCATTTAATCATGGTGGTACTCTGAAAACGCACATGAGAACCCATACTGGTGAAAAACCATACAGGTGCCAGCTATGTAAGAAATCATTTAATCAAGGTGGTAATCTGAAAAATGCACATGAGAACCCATACTGGTGAAAAACCATACAGGTGCCAGCTATGTAAGAAATCATTTAATCACTTTGGTAATCTGAAAAAGCACATGAGAACCCATACTGGTGAAAAACCATACAGGTGCCAGCTATGTAAGAAATCATTTAATCAGAGGTGGTAATCTGAAAACGCACATGAGAACCCATACTGGTGAAAAACCATACAGGTGCCAGTTATATGTCAGAAATCATTTAACAAAGGTGGTACTCTGAAAAAGCACATGAGAACCCATACTGGTGAAAAACCATACAGGTGCCAGCTATGTCAGAAATCATTTAATCACGGTGGTACTCTGAAAACGCACATGAGAACCCATACTGGTGAAAAACCATACAGGTGCCAGCTATGTCAGAAATCATTTAATGAAGGTGGTAATCTGAAAAAGCACATGAGAACCCATACTGGTGAAAAACCATACAGGTGCCAGCTATGTCAGAAATCATTTAATCAAGGTGGTCATCTGAAAACGCACATGAGAACCCATACTGGTGAAAAACCATACAGGTGCCAGCTATGTCAGAAATCATTTAATCACGGTGGTACTCTGAAAACGCACATGAGAACCCATACTGGTGAAAAACCATACAGGTGCCAGTTATGTCAGAAATCATTTATTCGAGGAGAGACCTTGACGGTGCATATGAGAACCCACACAGAAGTTAAACCATACATATGTGAGTGTTGTAATAAAGGATTCACAGATATTGGACATCTAAAGAGTCACAGAAGAACTCATGCAACTGAGAAGCAACACTCGCGCAATAAACCTTATACCAAGAGCAGTTCTTCAGCGAAGCAGTTTAAACTCCATGCAGGAACACCGCAACAGGATCTTAAAATGGGAAGTGAAGTAATTGCTAACCTGTCTGATCATTTCATCAGATTTAGTAGTACAGGCCATTTGATAAAGAAAAAGAACGTTACTCAACGAACGTACATCCGGATTCTGGTGGTATTGCAGGTCCTTTTCCGAAATTTAGAGATGGAGAATGTCTGTATATTAACAAATTCAAATCTCCTATGAATACAAAAGAGTCAAAATCTTTTGGATGTGGTATATGTGACGTTATGCTTGAAATAGAGAAGGAATTTCTAGAGCATTGTTTTAGCCATCGATTTTCTCCACCTGACGACTTAGCTGCCGAGTTGTGCTGAATTATGATTCCGCGTAATTACAGTTGAGAACATTTGGAAATAGAGATTTATAATAAAAAAGATGCTATGGAAGTGCAGGATACCTACATACTATACGAATAGTTACTTTGTATCGCTTTCATTTAAGAATAGGCATTCTGATGTAGAGAATCCAGAGGTTCCTCCGTATGGGGACCACATATCTAAGGTTTTGCTTTTTTCACATTATTGTAAGACTGTGGAATTGCTGCATGCCATCAAATGAAATTTCATGGTATAGTTTTGCAGTTGTTGCTGATAATACTCTGAAAACGCACATGAGAACCCATACTGGCGAAGAAGCATACTTAGTAAAGTCTTTCGTTCTGGATTCAACTACTTGACAACTTTATTGTTAAATATTAAATTTAGGTGCACAAAATACTTCCGCTGGATTAGATATTTAACAGAGCGGTTAGCGCTACATCGTTTTGTGAGATTATTTTAGACTATTGATATTGTTGCTTTCATGATATTGTTAATAAGTAATAGAATTAATTAGCTTATTCATACTTAGATTAAAATGTTAGACGTTATACTTGGTCATTAAGAAAGATAAATGTGTTAATCAAGATTGTTATAATTATATATATATATAAAATATATATTGTTATAATTTTATATATATATCGTATATTTGGTGTTTTGTTGTCTTTTTTGATTTTTATGTTACATTTAATTCTTGTTTTAACCTCAAAGTAAATATGCTGTATATCGTAAATTGCACATACGGTAGGCCTACTTATATTTCTCTGAATGGAATATAGGCCTATTTGTTTAATACGCTGAACTTTTATAAGTCACATCGATACTTTTCATCAATTTTCAACTGGATTATATCTCTGTACGAAACTAATGTAAGCATCCTTACTGTAAAGTAGTTTTAGAGTAAGGCTTTAATGGCAAATGACGCGTGTAGCGTACATTCATATGGCTACCTATTCAAATCGCATTGAGTTTAAGATCCTGATGGTACGCGTAATTCTCTAGCAGAGCTTCGAACCCCATAACCCACGATCTCATCGGAGCAGTAACTGTCTGTGTCAAGATCTTCGGAGTTGTCTTAGGCATTCTTGTCTTAACATAGGATCTGTTGCAATCATCGAATGGACAAATCCGCCTGCTTTTGAGTCATGTTTGTCTGATATAAATAGTTCAAATAATTAAAAGTTAAAATTAAAAATATTAAATCTATCGAACTTCTAATGCGCTATAGGCCTACAGTAATAATAAAAACAATGAATGCAACACAAAGTCTTTATAATTATAGGCCATCTCGTTAGGCCAATAAGTTCTAGTCTTATTTAAAGTCATACACGAACCTCACTGTCTTCACTGCAATTTTCATAGAGTAATAATTCATAGAGTAGCTCTGCTAATAATAATCTGGAGCCTTCTTAATAATTTTAGTTTTAATAAAATCCACATAAAGCATCTGTAATATTTAACGCCAAATATGAATTGTAATCTTACTTCGGTGTGTCAATTTGAAATAATAAATCGAAGATTATTATTATTATTATTATTTTCCTCGAGGTAAACATGATCCCTCAGGGACTTCAAGATTAATTAAAATTATAAAAGTCTGGAACGGTTAGAACTCCTCGGGCTCGGGCAAAAGGCTGTTATTATTATTATTATTATTATTATTATTATTATTATTATTATTATTATGCCCCCGTGGTAGGCTATACACGATCCCTCAGGGACTTAGATATTACTAGCTGTTGTAATTTGTTTCGAGATGACCCTACTCGTCGGTGTCCTGGTTGGCGAAAGTGCCTCAGAACGCGATTGCGTTATTATTATTGTTTTTTGCCCCGAGGTAGGCTATACTGTATACAGGATCCCGCAGGGACTTGAATATTAACTATCTAGAATATAAAATATCCGGAATGGCCCTATTATTATTATTGTTATTATTATATTTTTATTATTATAATTAAACTGAAGTTCTTCTGTCCACTGGGGCATTTCATCGATTCTGCGCGCGACCGTGTTATTCGACAGCGGAATCGTTTCGACTACTTTTGAGCTCTTATCACCAGGGGCGCAACCACGGTCCAGAAGTTGGTGTAACCTACTAGAATGTCTGAGTGGGGGATTGCGAGCGCCGAAGGCAAGAAGCTGCGATTGCCGAATGCAAGAAGCCGCTAACGACTAGGGGGTATAATGGGGGAGCGTCGTAAGCTCCCCCATACTGCCGTGCTTACCAAAAAGACCGTAACTGAACTTTTTCACATTTTGAGTTAGGACCATATTCGGTATTGTATACCAAGGCTACACATTGGTACAAAGTGAGTAGGGCGTATCTTTACTCCCGGCTGAGATATAACCCTATCAAAGCCGGATCATGTTCCCTTGCTTAATGGCGCAAGGGCCGCCAGTGGTAACCGCCGTGGGAGCGTTTCACATCCGTCTTCCGGAAACTTCAGCCACTTATAGATGTTGTCTAAGCAACTGCGTTGACTGAATACGGTGCACAGATTGAAAGACCAGTTCTTCCGTGCGCACTCTCGGAGGAGCTGGTCTTGAATTCTAGCATGAGAGGGACACTCCAAGAGCAAGTGATGCACAGTTTCCTGGGCGTCACCGCACTCGTCACAGTTTCTGGTTTCGTGTCTCCCCCACAGCTTCAACTGCGCGTTGAGGCAGCAGTGACCCATCCGGAGTCTGGCGATGGTGACTTCCTTCCTACGGTTGAGGTCGGCGTACTTCCGGGTAAGGATGACGTTTGGCTCGATGGCTCGATAGTCTGAGCCGGTGTCGGAGGTGGTCCATTCTGATTGCCACTTCAGGAGGAAGTGATCCCTGTAGATGGACCGGGCCTCTCGATACTCGAGCGTCGTCAGGATGTCCACGGAGTCGTGGAGTAGGGCCTGTTTGCACAGGGCGTCGGCAGTCTCGTTTCCGTCGATGCCGAGATGATCAGGAATCCAGACGATCGTCGCTGGTGACTGAACGTGTTGACCGTAGTCATCAAGAGCATGCATCAGGTCTGCGAGCTGTTGTGGTCTTGTTCTGGACTGTTGTCGCTCCAGGCTCTGGATCACTCCGAGCGAGTCTGAAAAAACGACAACGTTACATGTGTGAGTGTTTGTGGTCCACTCTACCGCCCTCTTTATGGCCTCCATTTCTGCCGCCATGGACCGACGAGCAATCGCTCATCCGGTAGCTTCCATGGTGGCCACAAGAGGGTACGTAGAATGCGCATGATACTTTACTAGCTGCTGCATTTTTCGATCCGTCCGTATAGACAGCCACGTGTCCGTCGTAGCTGTGGATGTGATCTTCGACCGTGGCTTTCCTCCTGGGAGGTCGGCCAAGTCTCGGATCTTCTCCGACAGCGTGGTGTCTATAACGGCCGGACGAAGTTGCCACGGTGGTCTTGTGGTGCAGGCAAGCGGCTGGATCTTCGGTGTGGCGATCTCGTTGTTGATCTGATATTGACAACAAAATATACCATTCTGTTCAGAAATGAATGCTGAATCCATTGTTGTATTACAAGATATGATATGTAAAACCAAACACGAAATCCAGGGGTGATTGCCACCCCCTTTTTAGCCGATGTCACAAAAAACCTTGGTAACCTGAGGGTTAAAGCAAGTTTAAGTATTCAGCATCACATATCACGGAACAAACATTTCGCACGAAAACAGAATTTGGTCTTTGTTGTGAATAAACTCTTTAATTACTTTTTAATAATATGAAGCTTTCGTAGAAGAAATCTGCGAATGATGTTCTCAAACGGACGATTAGTTGTTTTCTGAGCAACAAATTCAGTCATTGCTTCTGAATACGGAAGATTGCAGTCGATACAACATCTGACTTTTAAATATTTTGCTAGAAAATGTCTACCAAGAATATAGTGACATCTAATTGTTGTTCGGTTAACAAGAACATTATCATTCGAGTTAAAGTACATATTGTTGACAAATACGTTTTCCAAAGCTGAATTGACAGTTATCCTACATTTCCGACTGTCATCATTCATTGGTGATAAATAATAACAGACTGTCTGCAATCCAAGCAACGACTGTACGTCTGCATCGAAAAAAGAGTCAAAAGGTGGCAACAACAAAACTTTCGTATATGCAAAATCCTTAAAATCGTTCTTCATTTCAGACTCACGAAGAATTCGCTCACATAAGCGAAAAACTGTATCGTATTGGTGACACTTGAAAAGGTACAAAGCACGATAGCAATCTACTGTGTTGAACTGAATACCAAAGTCATTGCGAATAACGTTGTAGAATGATTTCATATTTTCCAAAGCATATTCCATCAGAGCTACAATAACTGTCTCCTTAACTACCAGTGGATTAACACTTTTAGCCCGGGTTTCTGTCAAAGAATCTGTTCTGCGATAAACGATAGTAGCATGAAATTAGTAGGCCTACATGACTTCATCGACACAATATATTTCTTCTTTCTTAAAGCCTTCAGATATTCGTCCATTGGAAATGCTGAATCAGGTAAATCATGAGCAAAACTCAATACGCGTGGAATTTCTTTCAGCTGATAATACAGTTAAATAATGAGCAAACACGTCCGATGAAAGGCGCAGATCAAGATAAAACCGCCCGTCAATGTAACGAAGATTTCTGTCAGTGATCTTCTTGTGAAGCACACACAATCCAACGATTCTTGCGACATCGTCAATAAACAACAAGCAACCTGCATTCAGAGTTTCATTTTCATTTTGTGGAGTCTGATCTACGAGAACTACCGAGCAAAAGCGTATTGCTGTTTCGTATTCTGATTTGGCAAAATGGAGTGCAGCGAGATAGGCCAAAGCTGCAGGAGTAATGCCATTCGATTTAGAATCATCATATTCTAAAGCTTTAATCAGAAACGCTTTTGATATGAGAGACACTAGTTGAAATTCTGAAGGGCTATTTGATCCAGTTAAATGTGCCATGAGACCCTGAGCACGCAGGTATTGAAAGCGACTACTTTGTTCTGTGTACGTTTTCGGAAAGTTATGATGATGTGACCTTATTTTAGGGTGCATCAACAAAGCTTCGACAAGTTCAACAAAGAGACTGCTCTCCCAAAGATATCTCTCCGTAGCATAAACCATTTGCAGCATGCAAACTATACAGTACAATGGCAAAGTACCTGAAGCACAAGATCTTCTCTATTGCTGGAAGACATGGCATGCTACTCCTCAGTTTTGGATTAAACGTTGGTTCTTGTTGTTGTTGTTTGAAACACTTTCGCAATCCTGAATAATAGCCATTTTTAATGGTACGACGAACAATCGTATTAGAATTTGAGATACTGAAACAAAGCAGTAAATCCAAAGTTGTTAATTCAAACGCTTTCCGCAATTCAAGGATAGGCAGCAAACAATCCATGAAGTCTGGTATAAATTTTCTTGTATACACATGTACAAATGGTGTCCGAGTGATTGGCAGTATGTAATTTTCCAAGAACCAAACAGAAAGATTGCCAGAGTTACGGAAATCAATTAGTCGTATTTTGGTCTGGTGAAGCATTGCGGAGTTCAATGGCTCATGAAATAGATTTGCTTCAGGAATAAAATAGTTCGGACAGTATCTCCTCTTTAGCCATTTTGAAAGAGTTTTTAGCAACTGACAGCAAATTGCAATTACAGAAAAGGAATTCCACCATTCCGGTGGCATCTTTTCACAAGTCCATAACATCAGTGTCTTTAAATGATACGGACAGAGAACCTCATCCTGCTTTGGACAATCCTTTTGTATCAATTCCCTATTGGCGAAAAATCTGAGCAAATGGTAAACAATCTGTTGAATTTGAGTCCAACTCTGAAGTAAAATTACTTCCGCTACTGAAAATGATAATCTCCACTGTTCTTTATCGTCTCTGCAAGAACGATGTTGAGCATAAACCACATGACAACCATTCTGTACTACTTCGGAGATTGTAGCGGTCGTCGGCCATCTGTAATTTCTTTTGCGAATAGGCCAAGTTTTAGCTTCTGTAGGCCACTCAGGGCAAAATAGGCTTTTGACGGTATCAGTTCCAAAAATAACGTTTGAAACAATATCGGATTTAACTGCTGGACCACAAACAGTGCCTGGCAACGAGTCTTTATTCCATCGGCCTCCTTGACTGCAAATTACTGAATTCTTTGTTGCAAAAGAAGCCAAATCTAGCGACAGATATTCACCTGGTTGAGCTGTATAGTTAAATTCGTACTTTTTGCATTTCCAGTTATAGTTCATTTCACCCAAATTTTCGTAATCGAACAAAAGCTGGATACTTATGGTAGGGTTCAATCTTGAAGAAGACAATCCTATCGGATAGGCCACTCACATCACTTGGCAACACAGGGAAGTCGCCAGTGAAGACCAGCTCGTCAGTGAGGCATAATAACTTATCATAGTCGCCGATGCATGCATTCAGCGGCATAATATAGAGCTCCTTGCTGCTGCCACAGGAAATCGTATATGCTATTGATGCAGGCCTCCGTGACATGACTAAGTCATGCATGCAATCAGAAACAGAGGAGAACGATTTTGGAAGTAATTGGCATGTGCTAACGATGAACATAGACGCCTTTTCTTCAATCGCTCTAACCGCATGGTCCGTCATCTAAAATTGAAAAGCCATTTCTCTCGTTGGAAACATCACCATAATCGTAATCATTATTTTATCACCCTCATCATCGCCATTATCGTCATAATCATCTTCATCATTGTCACCTTTATCATCATCATGAAAGTAATTATCACTATAATCGTCGTAATCATAAAATTATCGGAAGAAGAAGTGTTTTAAATTCGACGTAATGTGATGGATCATATCAGGTTGTAACAACGACCTTCATCAGTCACATTTCGGACGATCACGTTTAGAAGACAACCTTGGCCTACTTTCGGCTATCTTAAAATTCAAAGTCATCGGTGAATTTACCCAAATATGCAATTACAATCTCAGGTAATTAAAATTTGTATTAAACATAATTACTATGCAAAGCAATCTCTAGTGCTTAACGCCTGTCAACGGAAAAATTCTAAAAACGGGTATGCGGACGTTTCGTCAAAGGACGATTCGTCAACCTACTGTTCGTCAAGGACTGTTCGTCAAGTGGACGATTCGTCAACGGACTGTTCGTCAAGGACTGTTCGTCAAGTGGACGATTCGTCAACGGACTGTTGGTGAAACGGAATCGATTATTAATGTTGTTGACCAAAAAAGGATTGCTAGTCCATTAAGCGTGACGGCAGGTGCGCAAAATACATACAATTGAAGTTGGATTGATGACAATAACTCTTCCATAAATAGAAGTTGGATTGGTGATAATAACTCTTCCATAAATAGAAGTTGGATTGATTAAATATTTTGTTGTGAAATTAGAAGTCGGATTGATGAAAATAATTCTTGCTATTTAGTTTCATCAATCCAACTTCTATTTTAGGCATTTTCAGCATAGAATATTTTCATCAATCCAATTACTATTTAAGCAAAGACTTTCTTTTATAAATCCTACTTCCATTAAAGCAAAGCTATAATTCTCAAAGTTTTTCCCTCCGTTTGTCTGTTTGCATGTTTGTTTGTTTGTATGTTTGTTTGTTTGTCCATCACACTAAAAGCTCCGAAATGGAGCAGAGTAGCGATTTCAAACATTTTACAAAACATTCTTACAGAAATATGTAGGCAAACGCGACAATTTTAGCTCCCAATTTACTTTAAATGTATGCCCTACGCATTCTCGTTGCGCATGGCCTTACGTACCGCAGCTTTATGATGTAGTAGGCCTACGTGCAACAACAGTGGCTCGTTTACTCTATACTGCCCCGGCATGGTGGGGCTTTGCGGGACAACAGGATAGGTGCCTACTCCAGTCAGTAATAAGCAAGGTAATCCGCCTCCGATACCTTCCTGACAACTACCCAACATTTGAGCGACTTTGTCTTGAAGCTGACACTCGTCCTTTCTCCGCGGTCCTGATGAACCAGGGCCACTTAGGCTACTGCATAGTTTACTTCCACTAAACAGCCCCAGCAATAGACCCTGCGACCGCGCTCACACGACCATTGCGTACCTCTTGCAGATAATTTACAGCGCAAGACGTTTATTGTTAGAATGTTGTACTCATATTGACAGTTGATTGTTGTTAAGACGTATGTACACCAGAGTGCGGATATGCAATTGGTTTTAAAGAATATACTTACTGACTTTGTGTTTTAGGCTTGTAGTACACGATCATCATAAATTATGTATGTCAAGTGGTATTTACACGGCGGGCTAGTTAGCAAATAGCGATCAAATGAGTCCCAGACTCCCAGTTGCTTTATCTCCTCTTGGGCTCAGACTTGTTTGTTCATTTGATAACGCATAGATATCCACAGATCTCGATTCAGTTTCTTTTCAAACATAATCTTGGTATATGACGATTTCTCATTCGTTAATGCAAAACATTCAGCCGATGCTCTAATTTTTTTTAGATACGATACGATGTTACTAACTGTAGGTTAGGCAGCTATACAGACCAACAGACAGACAGACAAACCTGCAAACGAACAAATGGAGAGACACAGACAAGAGAGTGAAGAGAGAGTCTCTGTTTAGACAGATTAAAACAGAGACGAACAGACAAATTGACAGGCAGAAAAAAGCGACATGAAGTTGTAGCTTCCTCTACAGTGTCTACACCTGAAAATTCCCCTAAATTTTCCTGATTGAGTAGGAGATGAATTCACTTTCGATTTCGATTTCTTTGGCAGCGTGCTGCGGACTGTCAAACCAGAGCAGAAATTTGTGTCGAGTTCTCTGTTCATTTGCGCCCCCTAGCCAACTCAACTGTAATGAGTACACTGACGATACACTGCGATTGCGAAGATCAGGCAAAGTGACTGATCACCCGCCCTAATATGCTGAGGCTAAAAAAATAAGAAGTCGCAAACATTCATATCATTGACTCTTCTTCTTTCTCGGGATTTGAACCTGATGCTTTCGTAAGAGCACATCCAACAACAATTATAGAACCAGTCGCTGAATGCAAGACTTATAAGTGGATAGTTTAAGTTTAAATACATGTAAGATGATTAACATCGCCCTACTCCTTATCCCGGCCTTCGTACTGTCACCACTCTATGGTAGACAGTTTTTCAGTTGTGTGGAGACAATGTTCATCTTGTGGCCGCCAAGGACCGTTAACGTCGATATTGCGTAGTTGTAGAATGTAAATGAACCGTTTTCAGGTTGTCTAGCAATATTGTATTGTATTTGTATTGTATATGAACACTTGTTATAGCGCCTCTACCAGATTGCCTATTCAGAGGCGCTCCCGACGGTCTACGTTCAAAACCGCGATCACAAAACAGCGATCGTCAAAACCGCGATCACAAAATAGCGATCGTCAAAACCGCGATCACAAAATAGCGATGCACAAAACAGCGACTGCATAAAATAGCGATCATCAAAACAGCGATTTCACCGATTTATAATAGAAAGCTTTAAATGTATCACGAAGTATACATAATTATAACAAAATGTGTAATGTTAAATTTCAAGACTTAAATTATGTCCAACACTCCGCTTTAGCTTAAAGAACCTTCAGATTCTTATTTACGATCGTTACTTTGGCTTCATGACCAATTTAACCTTCGCAGGACGAAGACATTTTTACGATAAACGGGACGGAGAGGGGTAATTTTTTACCCCAAAGATATTTTTAATATCTCAGCTCGTAGGTAAGGTACAATGAAAAGCGAAGTATCGATTTTAATAGTTCCAAGGTCAGGGAATCGATTTATCGCAGAAGAAATAGTGTGGGAGTACTAGTATCCAAGATGGCGGCCAAAATGGTCGCCAAAACACGAAAATATGTGTATGTCAGCTCATAAGTAAGATACAGTAACAAATTATGTATCGAATGTAATATTTTCAAGGTCAAGAAATCGATTTATCGTAATTGCAATAAGGTGGGAATACTAGTATCCAAGATGGCGGCCAATATGGCCGACGAAACACAGAACTATGTATATCTCAGCTCGTAGGTAAGATACAAAAACAAATTGTGTGTCGAATGTAATAATTTGAAAGTCAATGAATCGATTTATTGCGGTGTCAAGAGTGTGAAAATACTAATATCCAAGATGGCGGCCAATATGCCCGCCAAACACAAACATGTGTATTTCTCAGCTCATAGGTAAGATAGAATAACAAATGAAGACTCGAATTTAATATTTTCGATGTCAACGAATCGATCTCTCGTAGTGGCAATAGTGCGCGAGTCGTACTTTCCAAGATGGCGGCCAATATGGCCGCCCAAAGACAACTATGTAGGTCTCGGCTCATAGGTAAGCTAGAATAACAAATCGATTGTCGAATTTACCATTTTTGAGGTCCAGGATTCGAAATATGGTAGCGACAATAGTGTGGGAGTGTTACCTTCCAAGATGGCGGCCAATATGGTTGCCAAAAATGTGTAGTATATATCGGTTCACAGGTAATCTAGAATAACAAATCAAATGTTGAATTTAATATTTTCGAGGTCCGGGATTCGACGTATGTAGCGGCAATAGTTTGCGAGTGTTACTTTTCAAGATGGCGGCCAACTCCATATATATCCGTCAAGAGAAAAATATGTATATCTCATCTCATAGATATGCCACAATAACAAATGAAGTGTGGAATACAATAATTTAGATGTCAAGGAATCGATATCTCGTAGTGGCAAAGGTGTTGGAGTACTACTGTCCAAGATGGCTGCCAAAATTGCCGCCATATGAGAAATATGAGCTGAGAGATATATATTTTGGGGGTTGGCCGCCATCTTGAAGAGTAACAATCCCACACATTTGCCACTACGAGAATCGATTCTTTGACCTTGAAAATGGTACATTCGACATATAATTTATTTTTCTATCTTACCTAGGAGCTAACATATACATATTTTGTGTTTTGGCGGCCATATTGGCCATCATCTTGAAAAGTAATGCTCGTACATTATTTCCGCTACAGTGAATCGAATCCTTGACCTGGAAAATATTATAGTCGACACTTCATTTGTTATTCTAGCTTACTTATGAGCTGAGGTATACAAATGTTTGTGTTTTGGCGGCCATATTGGCCGCCATTTTGTAAAGTAAACTCTCCAAAATTATTACAACTATTACAATTCAATGACACGGTAGATTCAGTACTTTAATTCTGATTAAAGGTTACATAATTATTCACTATGAACAAACAAATAACGACGTCGAGGACGAAGAGGGGTAAATTTTTACCCCAGGACATACACCATGACACTTTGGACTCAAAAATCTTCTTCCCACAACATGCCATTTTCCTGGCTTTGGTGTCAGAATATGTCATTGGTCGTAACTTTTAAACACATGAAACGTCAAATTACAACTGCTTACAGCTGCTCCGCAATCAGCATTCAAACACCTCTGGGGTAATTATTTACCCCTCTCCGTCCTGCGAAGGTTAACGTTTCAAGTGAATAGATTCCTCGAATAGGTCGATAGAACAGAGGAGAGTATAAGACTGTCGATGGCATCGATTCTTCACCAATTGAAATATTTAAATTAGTTCAAACGAGAATGGCTGAGTCATTTTCTGCTGGTATCGACAATTGTAAACTTAACTACATACATGAAAAGAATACTGTCTGCCAAAGTGAGCTTAGATCTATAGAACGCCAACCATCTTGAATGCCATACAGTAAATCAAATGGATTTGATGGATCGACCATAACTACAAGATTAGCAGAAAGTGAAACAATTGATCAAACTAAATAAACCTGTCGTGGCAATACCGAACCCCAGCGAATGTAAAGACATTACTGCGGCTAAAATGGAAGTCGCGGATGTCCATTTGGCCATAGCTGATAATTATATTGAATTGTATTCTATTTGACCATGTCTATAGTGTTTCTCCCAGCGTAGTCAATTCAGAAGCGCTCCCATTGCGAGAGTTTGATAAAAGGCAAGATTTGAGGTGAGATAAAGATGAAGAAGAAGCGCTACCAGAGAGAATGTTGGAGCACTTTAACCCTGCGACTACCAGTGGGGTCAAAAATGACCCCAGAGGTAGTTTGCACTAGTGCTGCTCACCCCCATAAGAGATATCTCAATGAAATTTTATGACTTTATAGGTAATCCTGTTTTGTACAAAATTCCAAGTTTTATTTTACATTTTCTATCACCAGATGGCGCTGGTATACCATTTATACACTGAGTACCAGTGGGGTCATTTTTGACCCCAGTGTAAACTGAATAATTCTGACATATGTAAAAATAACAAAATGCATTTTTATTGAGCTAACATTGATTTTAAATGTATTTTAACAAATATAAACTATTATATATTGTTTACTTAGTAAATTTATTGCCAAAAATGTTGACAGTCTGCTAACAGGTTCAAACTAGTTGTGAAAAAACAATTCTAAAGGAAACGGAAGTGGATAAATAAGGAAGGCAGTGCCATTTATGGTGAAACATGGAGTGATATATCTGACAAACCTAGAAATGAAGCAGTACAGCAAAAATGTAGAGTTTAGACGTTGTTTCAGCGACAGCATGACTAGAAATCGGTTCCATAAATTATCACGTTGTTGCGAGTTTCCCCCAGCTATAATAAAGCTCAAACTCGTTGTCTATTTTCAAAGGTATAATTCTCAACAAAAAGACAAATTAAAACGATACATTACCCAACCGTAGACAACGGTGGAAAACGGTTCGCTCTCTTGTAGCAAGACCGCCGACGAAAACAAGTCTTCAACGCAGCAACAGGCTGACGACCTTAACAAACTCAAGCAACCTTGAGTAACCAAGAAAAGTGGAACTTGCCACGAAAACGAACTTGACTAACATGCGCCCGGAAGATCTCAGACAAGACGAACTGCACAAAGGCCGTATCATCGGAGACTTCGAAGACGCCCCTTACTCTACCTCCTTATATAGGAGAATTTCCCGCTAGAGGTCTCCCCTCAGCTAAGGAAACCACCCAAGCGTATCCCTTGCCCATCCCAGGACTGGTTAAGCCATGGGATCCTAACACACCCCCGGACTTCCAAAAAGGCAAAAACCAGAAGGGTTTTTGACTTAACTACCTAACTAACATGCACATAAAACAAATATCGCAATCAAACACACAAAAATCTATATACACAAATACAATATTATACGAAACGAAAACATTTAATTTATACACACTTAGACGTGCACTTACGTCTCCCTAAGCATGATCATATTCTATTACTAATAGACGGACGACTCAACAAGTCCGGTAGGAGATTCTCCCTCCCAGGCCTATGTCGAATGTCCAACGCGTATTTCTGCAGTTCCAAGCTCCAACGCAGTAACTTGTCATTGGAGTTAGCCATTGAGTTTATGAAAGTGAGTGGACTGTGATCAGTGAAAACCACCACTGGCGCAGAACCAAAGTACACGGAGAACGTCCGTATCGCCGTCACCAACGCCAACGCCTCCTTCTCCACGGTCGAATAGCGAACCTCGTGCGTCCGAAGCTTCCGGCTGAAGTAACATACAGGATGCTCGACCTCCTCGTAGATCTGGAACAAGCACGCTCCCACACACACCTGCGAAGCATCAACAGCAACGAAAAACGGTCGATTATAATCAGGCGGTTTAAGAATTGGTTTGGACGCCAATCTCGACTTCAAATCAACAAAAGCCCTTTCTGCTTCATCAGACCACACAAACTTATTCCCTTTCTTCAGAATTTCAGTTAAAGGATTCGTCAAATCTGAAAAATGTGGTAAATATCTTCTGTAATAGCTTGCCAGACCATACAAAGACTGCAATTGTTTCTTATTAGTCGGTGTTGGAAAGTTAAGCATTACTGCCACCTTCTGTGAACGTGGAGATACTATCCCCCGACCCACATGATGACCTAAGAAATCCACCTCTGCATCAGCAAACACACATTTCTTCACATTCAACGTCAAATTAGCATTTTGCACACGTTGCAACACTTGCTGTAAATGATTCATGTGACTAGACCATGCCATACTGAAAATAATGACATCATCAAGATATGCATCACAGAAAGACTCCAAACCTGCAAAAACCTTCTTAACTAGCCTACTAAAAGAACTTGGTGCATTCCGAAGCCCAAACGCCATATATTTCCATTGGAAATGTCCATTAGGTGTGTCAAAAGCTGTACACTCCACTGCTGATGGCGCTATAGGAATTTGCCAATAACCTTTGGTCATATCCAATTTCGTCAGAAATTTAGCCTGCCCAACTTTATTTATTAGAGTTTCCACTCGAGGCATCGGAAATGGATCAGGTATAGTAACTGCATTCAGTTTCCTGAAGTCAGTACACAACCTTAGCGTACCATCGGGTTTTGGAACCAACACTATTGGTGCCGCCCACGGACTTTCAGACTCTTCAATTATACCCGATTGCAACAACTCCTCTATCTCCTTGTTTACCAACTTTAACCTGTCCGGATGAAGCGGATATGGTGACTGCCTCATCGGTCTTACACCGTCCATCAGCTTCACATCATGCCACACCACAGTTGTCCTCCCTGGCTTGTCACTAAACACACTCTGAAATTTGCACAACACATTTGTTAAATCATCAACCTGACTTTGATTTAAGTGCTCCATGTTAACCGACTCCAAAAATGATGTAGACATGCCTGTATCAGAAATCAAAACATTCACTTCAGATTCATCATTCACAGCCAACACCTTTTCCTCCTGCCGTGCCAAATACTTCTTCATGAGGTTCACATGCACCACCCTCTTCGCTTTCCTCCGATCTGGAGTACCGACGAGATAATCTACCTCTCCCAGTCTTTTCAGTACTTGATAGGGACCACAATACTTTGCTTGCAAGGGTTTCCCAATCAAAGGCAACAACAATAACACTTGTTCACCCTTCTCAAAAGTAACAGACTTCGCATGCAAATCATACCATTCCTTTGATTTAGATTTATTCACCAACTCATTATCATTTGCAATTTGTAAAGACATTTTAATCTTCTCTCGAAGATCCAACACAAAGTCAATCAAATTCGTCTTTTTCAGTTCAGGCACAACATCAGTTCGAATCCAACTGTGTTTAATCATTTGCAAGGGCCCTTTCACATCCCTTCCAAACATTAAATCAAATGCAGAGAAACCCAATCCCTGAACCGGAACCTCTCTGTATGCAAACAGTACCCAAGGAAGAATTTCATCCCAATCACCCTGAAAAGTTTCCCCTACTGCTTTCAACATATCTTTTAGAGTACGGTGAAATTTTTCGAGACATCCGTTGGTCTGCGGATGAAATGCACTAGTTTTCAACTGCATTATCTGACATTCATTCATCAGCAATTGCATCAACTCGGACATAAATTCAGACCCCTGATCAGTTAACACTTCATCAGGAAAACCAAATGTCGTAAACACAGACACCAAAGCCTTAGCTACCTCCACCGCTGTGTGCACCTTAAGCGGAAACGCAAATGGAAAATGTGTTGCCAAATCCATTATCGTTAAGATAAATCTGTTCCCCGACTTCTCACAAATGTCCAAAGGACCAACGATATCCAAAGCAATTCTTGACCATGGTTTATCAATAACCGGCAAATTAATTAAAGGCGCTCGAGCTTTTGTAGCTCCCTTGCCAAGCCTCTGACAAACATCACAAGTACGACAGTATTCTCTAACATACTTGAAAATACCAGGCCAGTAAAAATGCCTCAACACTCTATCAAGCGTTTTCTGTGTACCTAAATGTCCACTTGACGGAACATCATGCGCTACACGAATTATCTTAGACCTCAAAGAAATTGGAACGAGTACTTGCGTTCTACCGAAACCTTCTGGCTCCAACACACTCCTCCAGACACGAACCAAAACTCCATCACGCACCTCGTAGAAAGACCTCTCGCTTCTTTCCGGAGACCGTGCTAAATCAAAAAGAGAATTAAGGTTTTCATCACTATGTTGTAACTCAATTAATTTGTCCCTCGAACAAAATTCTGAATCTTCAACCTTCCTGTTACAATCTTCAGAAAACAATTTATCAAGTTCCAAGTCAACACAATCATTCACATCAGAATTCTTAATTAAAGGATCGTCAATGTTTACAGCGCCCTGTTCCACCACGCTCGACTGCACCGTCGCACCTATTTTACTTTGCGCCCTTGTAACCACTGCTACATCTATCGCTTCGTTTTGAACGACGTCATTGCCTATCAGAACATTTATTCCTTTTGGTAATTTATCAACCAACCCACAAAGAATAGTTCCCGAAACCAACTCACTTTCCAATTGAATTTCAACCAACGGAACCTTCACCGCTTCCCCAACAATCCCTTGAATTAACCTGTCTTCACCCGTATGGACATAATCGCACGAATTAAGACCATCCCTGCTAACTAATGCACCCGAGTCTCTCAGTAGCACTACATGACGCTGCGAACCTTGTCGTCCGTACATCAGTCCATCCTTAACAAAAGGTCTATACTGTTGATTTATCGTTGAATCGCCCGAATGCAAATTCACTAAGCCAACATTATTATCCGCGTAATTTGTATTTGCCTTAGCCAAATTTCTCTCCCTGAGCTTTTCACAATTTGAAATGCTGTGCGATCTTGCATGACAATACGCACAAGATACAGGAGTGCCAAACGCACCTGTATAATTCCTTGCTGTATTCTTAGGGCTGCCCCAAGAATTTTGACCTCCGCTTCGTTTCACATTAGCAGTGTCATTTGCCCATCCCTTTTCAAATTTCACTGGTGCTACACTAACTTTCTTAAAAGGTTTGTACAACAGATCATATTCATCTGCCATACGTGCTGCTTCTGAAAGTGTCGTTACTTTGCGTTCGATTATCCAACGATGTAAATCCCCAGGAAGACAATTCACAAACTGTTCCAATTTGAAAATTTCCAAAGCCTTATCTAAATCAGACAATGCACCTTCTCCTTCCAGCCAACTCTTAAATGGAATATTCAACCGATACGCAAAATTTGAATACGTTTCAAGATTACCCTTCTGCAATCCTCGAAACCTTTTCCTATAGAACTCTGGCACTCGTGCATACGCCGTAAGCAAAGACTTTTTCACAACTTCATAGTCCTTACATTGTTCCAATGAGAGCTCGCCGAAAATTTGTAACGCCTTCCCAGTTAACTTCGTATGAATTAACGACGACCATTTATCTTTCGGAAATTGATGTAGCTCCATGGCTTTTTCAAACGACTGTAAATAATGTTCCAAATTTGTGTCGTCAAACCGAGGTACAAATTTTACTGCCGACGCGATATTAAATTTCAACGTATGCCCCGTTCTTTCTGCATTTTCCTCACTCAAACCCTGTGCTCCGTCCTCTAAGTAACCTCCTGTTAATCTTTCAAATGAACCTCCTAATTCCTTCATTTGTACCTGATGCTGTCTCTGTTTTTCTTTCTCTGCCAATTCCATTTGTAACTTTCTCTCATCTGCTTCTATCTGCATCCTCTTAGCCTCGTTTTCCATAGATAACCTGGCTGCCAATGATTCACTCTCTACCCTCAGCTTCCTTTCTAAAATTTCTGCCTCCATCCGTAATTTCCTTTCCATCGCTTCTGCCTCCTCTTTCTTAACCTGTGCCTCCTCCTTCTTAACCTGTATCCTCCTTTCTTCCTCTTCCTTCTTAACTTGTGCTTCTATTTGTATTTTCCTCTCCATTGCTTCTGCCTCCTCTTTCTTCACCTGTGCCTTAGCTTCAAATTCTTTCTCAAGTCTTCGTGACTCCAATTCTGCTTGTTCTAACTTAAGCTTAGCATCCGCATTTAATTGTATTTTCATCTTCTCCAGCTCAAACTGTCTATCCGCTTCTCGGTCTTCTTTTTGCTGTGTACGTGCAATTTCTGCCTGCTCGTTCTCCAATTTTAGTTTTAGAATTTCAGCTTGAACTCCCGACTCTTTTGATTTTGGAGACGCATTTGGCGACTTAATAAATTTTGACAATGCCTTTTGCAATTGTACTTTTGAAAGACCTTTTACGTCTTGCCCCAATTTCTCCAATTCCTCCCTTAATTCCTCCTGTTTCATCTCCAAAATGTCGTCCCATGTCAACATTTTCACCACTTTTGGTGTCTCCATTTCCAAAATTTCGAAATTTCCAAATTATCTTGAGACACACCTTAATTTCAAAATTTTCTTCTCTGCCTCAAATTTTCTCGAAACCTTAAATGTTGTATGTACTACCAACAAATGAGACCTTCGAACGTACGAGAAAAATATGTTACGCCTCAACTTCAAAAATCTCAACCGGAATGAATACCGTATAATCTAGAGCACAGACACGCCCCCAAATTCCTCTTACCGACGCAAATTTCGTATTCGAAGAGAAAAAAAATCCCGCGAGCCCTCATATGTTGCGAGTTCCCCCCAGCTATAATAAAGCTCAAACTCGTTGTCTATTTTCAAAGGTATAATTCTCAACAAAAAGACAAATTAAAACGATACATTACCCAACCGTAGACAACGGTGGAAAACGGTTCGCTCTCTTGTAGCAAGACCGCCGACGAAAACAAGTCTTCAACGCAGCAACAGGCTGACGACCTTAACAAACTCAAGCAACCTTGAGTAACCAAGAAAAGTGGAACTTGCCACGAAAACGAACTTGACTAACATGCGCCCGGAAGATCTCAGACAAGACGAACTGCACAAAGGCCGTATCATCGGAGACTTCGAAGACGCCCCTTACTCTACCTCCTTATATAGGAGAATTTCCCGCTAGAGGTCTCCCCTCAGCTAAGGAAACCACCCAAGCGTATCCCTTGCCCATCCCAGGACTGGTTAAGCCATGGGATCCTAACAACGTACCCTTAGATTTGACGATGTGGTGCGTAGAATAGAAAGTCAATATCCTAAACAACTTGCACTTATTTGACCCCACTGGTACTCAGTGTATCAAAAAAATTCTGGTAGTCTGAGGGTTAACACCATGGCCCAGCCTACCCAAGGTATGACGGAGGTTCATACCCTTCCGACATATCTTTACACCATCACAAAGCTATCAACACATAATTCCTTATTATTGGCCAATTATGCAATGCAACCTATCCATCTGACTTTTCCTAACTTGCCTCACTTCTCCCGTGCCTTTCTCTTCTCCTGTCCGCAATTTTAGAACCATCTTCGATAAGAACCTTGCCTTTTCAGACCACATCACCCAGCTTGCACCTGCTATAATATTATGCACTTCCGCTACATTCGTCGATTGGATCCAATACTTGATTACAAGCCCGCGTAGCCGCCACGCACCGATAGTGGCGGATTTACTATAGGTAGGCTACAACAAACGAAGCCATGGCCTAGGGCGACACAATCAGATCGCCTTAAATCTCTGAAGCTAGAGGTAGACGTAAATGTATAATTATGTAAATGACAAATGTCACTGTATCAGTTATCCGAACTTTACAGTAGGTGTACTGTAATTACAGTAATTACCATTAAATAGGTCACAATACCTGGGAAACCAAATGTTTGGTAGTTAGGCCTATATCAATAATGATTAAGCATTTTAAAGTTTGTTGTTTTATTAGGCCTACGTGTACATTCCGTTTTATGAAAAAATGAAATGTTAAAACCTTTGAACATAAAATAATATAGGTTTTGAAAACTTGGCCTAGTGTTGACAATTTGTGACGCCAGGGGTCAAAACCCGTCACATGTCATTTTCTGACCTTTTTATTCAGTCATATTCTACAATTAATTTGCTTCAAAATACGTTTTACAGAATGAAAATATCTTTTTCCTAACTGAAGTTATGATCGTTTGATTAGTTCATTAGTATTGAGTGAGAAAATCGAATAAAACTTTTCGGAATAATGGTGTCATCAAAGTCCTCAGCATCCATTACTTGATTATGCTGCAATTTCGCTGGGCAACAGAGGGCCATATTCTGTATCAAATAAAGCAAACGGCATCAAAATCGGATTACTACATTGCAAATTATGGCAAATTCGTATTAAGCAACTGCTGAATTGAAGAATATTCAAAATTTTTGACGCCTCTCGCCTATTTCAGCTTCTAGCTCAATATCTAGGAAGCTACAAGCGACGGGTTTTGAGCCCTGGCGTCATATTTGTTAAATACCTTCTTGGTTTTTGATTACAACTAGAAACGAACTGGTCAGGATTTCAACGTTCTCCAGCAATGCAGCAATGCACCGTCGAGTACTTGACCTGCACTTCGAAAATGTCACCTTTCCAGCATCAATCGGATACTAATGAACTCATCATTCTTCTAGCTGTTACCATTGTGAAACGAGCGTCGTCAGAAGCGCTTATAGTAGCTGCTAACAATAAACTGTTTTAAGAATCAGTCGTTGCCAGACCAACTAATAATTGTGTCTCATAAAGACGCAGTTTGCCTTTCGTCAATCCTAACCTTTTCTATGACCACAAGCTATTTGGAATTCTACGGGAGCAAATGTCAAACATTCGGGCGTATTTATAAATAACAAAAAACAAGGATGTGTTGCTGCGATGAGGCACAAAAGATTTTTCCCAAAAATAGACGCCCATTAATTTAGCCGACATCCTGCTTATTAACGCAACCACGGATTAGGAGGACTTCGTATATTTCATTATGTTTCTTGTTAAATCAGTAGCCATTTAGTCATTTGTTGAAAGTTCTTTGAAAGTAAGCGTTTTTAATCAGAAAGGCATCGTTCAATAAAGCAAAATCTATCAAATATAAAGAACTCCTCGACTTCACATCTGTGACCTAGCGCAATGGACGCCTGCGCAGGAAAACACAAAAGAAACGAAAATGAAAGTAGACCTAATCGTAAACGTCGTCAATCTTATATGCAATCTTCTTCAAGTTGTAAGAGAGGTAAGAGGAAAAAACAACTTTTATACTTAAACTAAAAACAGAAAAAAACACCGACGATGGAGCAATTCATACGGTCACTTTGAAAAGCAACACAAGTTTGCCTATAAATTAGTGAAATATTGATCTTGTTTAAAATGCGACAACTTAAGCTTATAGCTTGCGCATCCTCGTATGATGAAGCATTGATGACGTAATTGAAAATAGGAAAATAACAAAATTTAATAGGCCTACGTGACGGTTCCATTAAGTCTTACATTGTAGAGCTGTGCCTTAGCCTAACGAAACACAACCCTTTGAAATCCATCGCCACTAGACTTAGTTTTTTCTGTTAGGCTATAATGTTATGCGATACAATAGGAAGCACGAACCAGATGACTCACTCGCCTATTTCAAATGAGGTGCTCCTGTTTATCGTCACTGTGTCAAAATGTGATACGTTAATTATTGAGGTTTGCATCTTCAGAGAAGCATACTATGATAATAATTAGCACAGGGCCGCATTAAGGCTAGTGCGGGCCCGGTGCTGTGGTAATAGTGTGGGCCCCCTCTGACGAAGGTCCCCAGGGGCGTCTATCCCTCCTCAAAGTCATTGGAGCAACTCCCCCCGCTCCCCTTCCTGCAGCCACTGTAACTGTGTGTTGATTATGTGATAGGCGTAAACTGAATAAACTGATTTAAAATTTAAAGAAACTTTTTACTTAGCAATAAGTGATTGAAAATGAAAACTGCGAGCACAATAGTACCACTGTGCAAACAACATCTGCTACAGACAGTTATAGTTCAAATGTCAATGTAAAACTAATAATTAGCACCTAAATTCACAGCAGCACTCGATCAGCAGTAGGCCTACATGCCATACACCAAAGAGACTTGGCCGAAACAATTAATTGACTGGAGTCCGGGGAAAAGATTGGATGACAATAGCCCTCACACGACATACAATAATAGAACAAAAACTAGGAGAAACGCCCGTAAGTGTACAGTGAGTCATGTCTATTTTGGCACCTTGTGTTAAGCTGAATAATACAGTAGGCTGCCTACCTTTTGTATTTGAAACCATGGTTTTTCTTGCAGTGGCTCTTCCATTTGTCCCCAAGCACCAACATGTTGCAGCAAACTTTTAAGCATTGCAACTTCGCAATTCGCTTTTCTCGTGGCATTTCACTAGAATACTGTAATAATTTATCTATCAGTAGGCTATTGCCGGTGACGATGACTTAGACCAGTGATGGCCAACCTGTGGCACACGTGCCATTTGTGGCACGCCAGCCTATGACGAGTGGTACGGTGGACCTTGGAATTTTCTGAAAAATTATGCTGGGTTATTTAGTTTAGAATTTTATCTACCGGTATATAGAATCTTAGGTGCCTCCGTAGCTCCGTAGCTGCAGCGACCGAGGGCTGGGTCGGCCTGACTCTACAGACAGATGCAGCACAGGGGCTCGAAGTCGGCAGGGAAGAGGTCAGCGGCAGGGTCATCAGTCGGCAGGATGTCAAAGTCCAATTTCTCCACAGCATATTTCTACTATGCAGAGATAAGAATTAAGCCCAACTTGTTCCCAGTGAACGATCGTAGGACCCAGGCCCACCAAAGGGGGGGAGGGAGCAAATGCCCAGGAGCCTATAGGTAGACACAACACATGAATGTATGCCTATGTGGAACACTGTGTATCATGTTTCATGAAGCATCCGTCATATATATGTAGGGCCTACATACTGCATTAGGTCAAAACAAAACCCACAGGTTTCTTCAGTTTTAACTATGTTTTAGACATTTCCAGGCCCTTACCAGAGGCCCCCGTCATAGAACAGGGCCCGGGGTAGCAACCCGGCCCTCACTGACTTCCCTCTCATCGGCCCTGGTTCGAGCACATTAAAAAATTCACTTCCGAAAATGCAAAATTGGGCCCGGGTGCTGCAGCACCCATAGCACCCCCTTAATGCGGCCCTGAATTAGCAGCAGCAACACCTCTAACGCGTACCAGATCTCGCTCCGCAGTCAGGGTCCACGTGTCCTTGTAGTCCAGGCGGTACACGAATGTATACTGCACTTTTTGAACACGGATTGCCGCTTTGCACAGTTGTAGTTGGAACCTAAGAGAACATTTTAGGAAGGGGAGGCATTCGAAATTTTCCTTAGAATTCAAGATGGCGGCTTTTTACAAAATGGCCGACCGAAATTGAAATTTTTCAATATCTTGGTGTCTAAACATACACATTTAGGGGTAATGATTCCACTAGGGCCATCACAGATTAGCCCCGGTCTCATCGGTCGGCCATTTTCCAAAATGGCCGACTGATGAGACCGTGGCTAATCTGCGATGGCCCTAGTGGAATAATTGCCCCTAAATGTGTATGTTTGGACACCAAAATAACGATTCTAAGTGAAACAGAAGCCGAGATATTGAAAATCTCAATTTCGGTCGGCCATTTTGAAAAAAGCCGCCATCTTGAATTCTAAGGGAAATTTTGAATGCCTCCCCTATACTTACATGTCAGTATATATATATTTATGTATGTACAATTGTACATATGTATAACTACAAACATACAAGTATATACATAATACATTATATATATATATGTGCTTACACATAACTATACATACATATAGACACAAATACATCTACAGTTGTGGCCAATTCATTGGAAACTTCTACAAGATAAGACTTTTCCTGTGGTAAAATTATCTTAACTGAGCAAATTGAGCTTGTACTTCATTATAAAACTAAAGTAAGATAGTTAGCAATAAGAGTAATCATAATAATAATAATAATAATAATAATAGTAATAGTAATCATAATAATAATAATAATAATAGTAATCATAATAATAATAATAATAATAATAATAATAGTAATCATAATAATAATAATAATAATAGTAATCATAATAATAATAATAATAATAATAATAATAATAATAATAATAATAGTAATCATAATAATAATAATAATAATAATAATAATAATAATAATAATAATAATAATAATAATAATAATAATAATAGTAATCATAATAATAATAATAATAATAATAGTAATCATAATAATAATAATAATAATAATAATAATAATAGTAATCATAATAATAATAATAATAATAGTAATAATAATAATAATAATAATAATAATAATCATAATAATAATAATAATAATAATAATAATAGTAATAATAATAAAAAATAATAATAATAGTAGTCATAATCATAATAATAATAATAGTAATCATAATAATAATAATAATAATAATAATAGTAATCATAATAATAATAATAATAATAATAATAATAATCATAATAATAATAATAATAATAATAATAATAATAATAATAATAATAATAATAATAGTAATCATAATAATAATAATAATAATAATAGTAATCATAATAATAATAATAATAATAATAATAATAGTAATCATAATAATAATAATAATAATAATAATAGTAATCATAATAATAATAATAATAATAATAATAATAGTAATCATAATAATAATAATAATAATAATAATAGTAATCATAATAATAATAATAATAATAATAATAATAATAATAATAATAATAATAATAATAATAGTAATCATAATAATAATAATAATAATAATCATAATAATAATAATAATAATAATAATAGCAATCATAATAATAATAATAACAATAGTAATAATAGTAATAATAATAATAATAATAATAATGATAATAATAATAATAATAATAATAATAATAATAATAATAGTAATCATAATAATAATAATAATAATAATAGTATCATAATAATAATAATAATAATAGTAATCATAATAATAATAATAATAATAATAATAATAATAATAATAATAGTAATCATAATAATAATAATAATAGGAGTGTTTCTAAAACTTATTTGGATTTTACATTGTATAATTTTATAGCGCCATAGCACTAATAACAGTCAGCCATAGAACTAAAAACCGTCAAACATGGAAGTTTCCATTCAATTGGCCACTAGTGTATATGTACACAAACATGTAAACATGACCACACATATGTATTTACATAAGTACATATATATATATATATATACGTATATACATATACATGTACATATACACATACATCTATATACATATACATACATACATATATAAATATAGATACTTACATATATGTATATACATATTATATATACATATTCACACGGGAACAGGTCGATAGTCCGAAGGTTCAATAGTCCGAAGGTTCGATAATCCGAAGGTTCGATAATCCGAAGGTTCGATAGTCCGAAAGTGTCATGCTAAAAACATATATGTATATGTACATATATATATATAATTATGTATATGTACATTATATGTATATATAAGCATGTTTGTATACATATGTACTTATATCTATATACATGTACATATGTCATATATATATATATGAATATAAGTATATATATATGATATATATAATTATGTGCGCAGATGTGAATATATATATGTATGCATAAACATATAATGTATGTATCCATATGTATATATTTATGTGTATACTATACATGTATATAGATGTATGTGTTTATTTACATGTATATATATGTATTTACGTATATATGTACTTATGTATGTATATATATGTATATTTATATGTATACATGTATGTACATATATATGTATATATGTATGTAGGCCTATAGGTATGTGTAAGTATACATATATGTATGTATTTACATAAATTATGTTTGTGCATGTATATATATATACACATTATGTATGTATATGCATGTATATGTATCTAGCTATAAGTATTTATATATTTATGTATTTAAATATGCATAAATACATAAATACATGTATACATACATGAATACATATATATATATATACATATATACACACACAAACATATATATGTATATATACATATATATACATAAACATATCTATACATACATATACACATATACATATACATATATGTACATATAAATATATATACACACATATATATAAGTACATATATACGTAAATACATATATATACATATACATGTACAGTGTACATATACACATACATCTATATACATGTATAGTATACACATACATATATACATAATTATAGATACATACATATATGTATATACATACATTACATATACATATATATATATATTCACATCTACACACATAATCATATATATATATATCACATATATATATGTACCTATATCCATATATATATAGGCTAACATGTACATGTATATATATACATATATATACAAACATATACGTATGCATGCATATATATACATATAATGTACATATACATAAATATGTACATATACATATATGTTTTCCCATGAAACTTTCGGACTATCGAACCTTCGGATTATCGAACCTTCGGACTATCGAACCTTCGGACTATCGAACCTTCGGACTATCGATACGTAACCATTCACACAGATATATATATATTTCATATATATCCAGATGTATATACATATATAACATTTGTGCATGTATATAGATCTATATACATATATATACAAACATATGTATACATATTCAAACATGTATATATATATATATATATATATATATAAATCGATACATATACATGCATATATATACATATAATGTACAATTGTACATATATACATATACTGTATATTTGTCTTCATTAGTCCGGAATAGCGGACCACCGGAATAGCGGACCCCCGGAATAGCGGACCCCCGGAATAGTGGACCCCGGAATAGCGGACCCCCGGAATAGTGGACCCCCGTAATAGCGGCCCCCGGAATAGCGGCCCCGAACCCCTATTATAGGTCTTCCAGTTTCTTTAAGCCAAATATAAAAGTTCGCAGTGTCCTTTTAGTCGTCCTGCCTCGCTGTTACGAGTGCGAAATTGACAAACATCAATAGGCTTCTCATTGCGATCATCTCCTTGAGTACATAGGATGACAATCTAGCACATTGAAAACAATGCTGGAAAGAATAATGAAGCTAAACAACGCTAAACAACTTCGATGACAGTTGGTAGGGCGTACTTATATGAGTGACCTTCCAACGAAAGCCAGCATTGGCGGTACTAGATATTTCTTGTAACCAGGGCAAAGACAGGGCAGTCATACAAGTAACTAGAGCAGGGCAAAAATTCTGGTAGCCTTGTGGCCGATCAACGACCAGGGATATGGCTTTTTTACAAGGGGGTTTGCCCTGGCTTGCCCTGCTGTAGAGCCGTCACTGAATGTAAGGCAATCTGAGGAAACTCTACCTGCAGTGGGTAAAGTCAGCTGGATCCCGTCGGTGCTCTGAGATTCGCCACCAAAGCAGGAAGATCGATCATTACAAGGAGCGACAAAAAAATCGTGTTTCATGCGTTTAAGATCTATTCCTGTATATCGAATAGTGAATATCGGTTAAACATGCGCAATAGAGGATTTTCTTATTTTGACATCCGCCACATCTGGATGCGCAATTTAACCAATGTCTACCTGCATTTTCGACCAAGGATTGGAAAATCAAACCGTGACTAGTTTTTTCTTATTGTCTCCGTTAATGCGCGTCTTGCGTCTAATGATATCTAAAGGTTAAATGCAGAAAAAATAACCTTCTAATGACTTTTCAATATTCTTATGGCGTTTAGGTTAATTTTATCTTGACATACCCTTTTAGTGGCATCCATGTCTCTTAATTTTGATGGAAACTTCGTTCTCCAGCCAAACAACAAGGACTGGCAGCGCAGGTTGGATATGTCTACGAGAATTTGCTAGGCCAGCATCTGTACTGAATGTTTGACGATGAATTATTGTTCTTATCTGGGTTTGGTCAAATCTTAGCCAACTCGAGCACATCATGCCGTCCCGTGCATAAGATGATAGCTGTTAGGTTTCATAGATATCCACTTAGCGCATTTTTAGAGATTTAACCCGTTTTGGACCAATGTTCGTTTTACGAACACATTTTTTTATGACATCAAATTGGTTGAGGTCATCACTCTAGTTTTCTGTTCATTTGCTCTTTTGTAAGCGAAAGGTTTGATTTGTCGGATAAATCGCCCAAAAAAATTTGTTTTTAAAGCTTTGAACTGTTTTTGTCTTATGCTTAATACCTCAACTCCAGTAGGCCCTATGTTCACCGTCTTTTGTTTGAAAATTTGTAATTTTGGTTCGATGTGTGATATCGCACGAGCTGATGGGTATTTGACAAGTGCACACATTTAGCACAAAGCACATGCCATTTGCGTAATTTTATTGTAATAAATGGAGTCGCAAAATTTTCATATCTGGGTCATGTTCGTTTTACGAACATTGGTCCAATACGCTACTGATGGCGTCAAGTCAAGTCAACGTTGATTCACATATGCATATTTCTGATCTTGAGCTACATGTATCAACCAAATCATATAATTATATACATATATGTGTGTGAAGGGGGCGTGTTCGTGGGCGTGTGCGTGTGTGTGTGTCTGTGTACGTGCGTGTTCGTGCGTGCGTGCGTGTGTTCGTGCGTGCGTGCGTGTGTTTGTGTGTGATGATAGCCTCGGTAGTCAAGTTGTCTGCCAGCTTCTGACGACAGTCGAACACCCCCAGTGTCGCACTCTTACTTTCGACAACTTCTTCACTTCATTGGTATTCCTCACAACACTGAAGGATACAGTTTTTGCTGCCACTGGGACAATACGGGGGAACTGCTTGAGAGACTGCCCTCTCATGAAATCCAAAGTGGACATAGAGCCTTGTAGTTCTAGGGGTACGATCGTCCGAACCCTGCTCCAGAGAAGTTTCAGCCATTGCCGGGTTGATGCGAGCAGTTATACCCGACATACGCTATAACGGTGACGGCCACAATCTGGAGAAAGGCAAGACTGAGGACCGTTGCAAACTGGTAGGCTGTGGCAAAAACACAGTGCACATGTGAGTGAAGTGCACCAAGCACCTTCAACAGAAGTGTTTCACAGCTTTTCATATTCCAGCTTATAGGCCTACCATCTAGGCCTATAGGCCTAGTGTCGAACAACTGAACAGTCAGAAATTTTACAATTTCGATGCCACTGGGTACAAATCTTAGTCATTTCTTTCTGATATACCAATAAGTTGATGCTGAAAACATTACTCTGTGTCCGTAAAAAAAGGGACCCCTTTTGGTAATATGAAAATAAACTAGTAAATGTTCATCGATTTTTAAAATTCCAAGACCATTTTAATCCTGATATAATTTGCTAAATACTGGTTAAAGTATAAAAGTTTTTGTTATTTAATAATGACGTCATAATGACGTCATTTTCATCAAAATTCAAGCGTCAAGGACGGCACAAAAATCATCTAAAAGTTTCAATATTATTTTAAACTGTCATTTATCAATTATAAAGTTTAGTTTAATTTAATTTTTATATCTGAATAATATTAGACTACAAGGCGTGCTCAAAGTGTCCGCCTTCAGCCTCAACACAAGCTTCAAGACGAGCGCGCCATTGGCCAATTGCAGCATTTTCTAACCGTGTTGTTTTTACAATTTGGTATTTCAAGACGTCATTATGACGTAATTTTTTAACTGGGCCGTTCATAAATTACAGTTTTGTTGATAATTATGTCAGGATTAAAATGGTCTTGGAATTTTAAAAATCGATGAACATTTACTAGTCTTTTTTCGTATTACCATAAGGGGTCGCTTTTTTTCCGGACACAGTGTACATTTCAGACGGTTTTAACACCAATTATCCATTTTTATTACGTTATTGTGTTACAATGTAATTTCATACATGTTCAATATTTCACATGTTGTTAGTAGCCTATTGGCCCAATGTTCGTAAAACGAACATAATATTATGCAGATTTGCATATGTTATTTGAGAAAAGTCAAAAAATTTAATACATACGTTCAAACATTGCCATCAAGGCCCCAATAATTATCACAGTTCATAAAAAATTTCCTAATAAAGTTTTGGTCCAGAACGGGTTAATATCTGAGAGCTTTCTATTCTTTTCTTTCGAAATTCTAATTCATCAGCTGGAGAATGACAAATGACTGATTGGAAATATATTTGTCTTTCGCGTCTGTTTGCGGACTGATGCTATATGCTCAAATCTTTGCATTTTTCTCAGATGATTTATTTGAAAACTTTAAAGAAGAACATCGAAAACAGCTGAGTGAAACAATTGAACAGAATGAGGTTCCGTCTTGTACAACGGTAAGATTGTGCATTATTTTATCTAAAAGAAATAGCATTACGAAACCATTTCAGGGTATTCTTGCACAGTGCATGAAATTTAATGTGTTCAATATTTAACTCTTCACAGTTTCCTACAAACTGTAATAATTGCTTTTGTGTAATGTCTGCTACTGGTTTTTAGTTACAACACGTCGGTACACAGTACCACTGTTCCAGTGTGATTCTCCTTACAGATTGTATTTTGGTTACAGTTACATTTGTAGTTAATGGTTTCTTATTTTAGTTACAGTTACAGTTATATTTAGTATTATTTTTTCGTTATAGTTATAGTTACTGGCTTTTTGTTTTAGTTACTACTTATAGCTACAATAAGGCTACTTGAGATTGTCGCAGCAGCTGTTCATATTAAGACGCATTACACAATATTTGCTTAGTGCTTCAAAAGGCTTTGAAGAAATAATTTAGTCTATTCCTATAATACCTTATATTTTAAAGTGGTGTTCATCTCCAAAAAGTGAACAAACTGCAGAGTTTTGAGAATTGTAAGTCGCGTTGTTGTTGTTGGACTTAAACGTTGATATTGTCGAATCAACGTCGACCTAACATATCAATATGTTTGCGAGGAATGTGTTGTTGATGTTAGTGATCATTGTAATTGTACGTTTATAGTCTCGAGGTTGCGTCTTAACTAGAAACTTAAAATATAGGGCTCTACGTTTTCTTGGTAGCACGACACTTAATACCATGACACTTATTACAGTGACACTTAATACCGGACAATTAGTCCCGCCGAAAATTAATCCCAAGGACATTTGATTCCACGGCAATTAATACCGAAGACATTTGATTCCACGACAAATTATTAGTCCCTTATCGGTATGAAAAGTGGACTATCAGAACGATGATGCGCTGCGTGCGTGCGTCCGTTGCCTACCTGCATTGGCGTTTGTCCCTCCAAGTGATGTGTTTGCAGCATTCGAGCTTCTTGCTGAGAGCATGGTTCAACGCGAACATATGAATGAACTGCTTCGCTTCTTTGAGCACACGTACGTGAGAGGTCGCCGTCTTCGGGGACGCAGAGACACGTACAGCCCTGCGTTGTTCAACATCGTCTTGTGGAACCAGCATGCCACATCTATCGACGGCATAGCTCGAACTACTAACGTTGTTGAGGGATGGCACCATGGGCTACAATCGCTCCTTCACTGTCATCACCCAACGATGTGGACGTTCCTGACCGGCATCAAGCAAGACATGAACAAGCAGAAAGCCTTGCTATTACAAGCTGCGAGCGGTGTCGTTCATTCCCCAAGAAAGAAGTATGCTAGGCTGCAGAAACGAGTCGAAGGAGCGGTTGCGTCATACGGAAAACAGAAATCCTGCTGTTCCTTCGGGCCATGTCTCATCTTTCTCACTCGGAAAAGTTAATAGTGCATACTGCTGTTCGATTGCTTTGACTTAATTTTAATAAATCAAACTTTATTTTTGATTTTTTAGCACTAAATGTCGCGGTATGAAAATTCGTAACGATAATAATGAACTGTCATAGAAGCGTTTTCTTAAAGCGTCTACTTCTTCTTTACGCAGCCAAGTCCGGCATTCTAACCGGATGTATCACAAGAAACTAGCAATTTGTTTATCGAACACATTAAATGAGATTATTTAAATTTTTAGCATCGCAATAGATCACCGTTTAACTTGAGCGATGCTAATTTATAAATCATACTTTATAAATCATGCTAATAAATTTTGAAAACCGCAAAGCTCAGGGAATTTCTCTGGGCCTACGCTTAAAATTTATACTTAGGCCTATCGCATATTCGTTGTCTGTTAAGTATAATAATTTTAACTCTGGGGTCATTATTGACCCCACGCCCGACGAAGGGTTAAGACGCATTTTCCAATATTCTTCTTCAATGCTGGTGTTATTAAAATAAGGCTATAGCCATTGACCTTCAAATCTAGAACCTGAGGCAGCTAAATCTACAGGGTGGCTCAAAATAAAATGTCCCACCGGATAAAATGCAATTTCTCCGCAACCAATTGAGATTTTTATACCAAACTTTCACCATTTACAGAGGAATGATTTTCCAACAATCCATGAACATTTTACTAAATAATTTCCATAACTTCAAAAGTTACAGCTGTTTTAATATTAAATTCAATTTTTTAAAATTTCCGCAGATGAACGGTCCAATAATGGTTATTTCTTTAAGATTTTTTCACAGAGAAATTGTTTTGTAACACCCAAATAATCATGACGTCATAATGACTTCATTAGAAGTTGTAAAGAAAGAATTTATGAAGCAAACAGTTAATAATTGCAGATATTTTAAAATAATATTAAGCGCTCAATTTGATAATCTTTTACTGACGGTGCGCCTGCCTGCGTTGTTCAACATCACACGGCAAGGTTGGTTCAAGGCTTCATTGCCACCAACTGCAGTGAATTCATTGGCAAATATGAATGGCCACCAAACTCTCTAGACCTTAGCCCTCTTGATTATAACGTCTGGGAGCTATGCTTGAACGTTACAAGACATTTCATCCGAAGCCGAAGAACATTGACGAGCTGAAAAAGTCTTGCAGCTAATATGGAATCAGCTGCCGCAGGACTCAATCAACAAGGCCATACTGAGCTTCACAAAAATGACTTCGAGCTTGTGTGAGAGCTAGGGGTGGACACTTCGAACATGCCTTGAGATAAACTGCTCAACAGATTCTGATTTCGTAATGAAAGACGATTTTATTTGACATTGAAAATTGTAAATAACTGTCAATTTTTCTTCGGAAATGTGAAAAATAAAATTTAATATTAAAACAGCTGTAACTTTTGAAGTTATGGAAATTATTTAGTAAAATTTTCATGGATTGTTGAAAAATCATTCCTCTGTAAATGGTGAAAGTTTGGTATAAAAATCTCAATTGGTTGCGGAGAAATTGCATTTTATCCGGTGGGACATTTTATTTTGAGCCACCCTGTACGTTTCCTTTGAACAAAGACTCAATTTCCTCATGAGCTTACTCTTCATTCCTGCTGACCCTGTTCAACATTTTTTTACCATGAATGCAACCCTGAAAGTGACTGACTGTCTTCCTTTCTTTTTCAAGTAACGTAAGGTGTGTGTATATTTAATTTCACCTATCATTACACCGAGGTGATCTGAATTCTTTGTGTCTACGGTTTTTTAAATCTATGTTTATCTCTATACATAAGTTATTTGTCTTTCTATCCTCCCTGCCTGTCATTCTCTGACAGCACTGTGTCAACAGATAACATAATTTCGAAATGTTCTTGGACTGATTTCCCCCTCCCTAAATTATTTCGTTTACTTGACAACATACACATGTTTATTAGGATGGCCATTAATTATTGAAGCAGAGAAATGACAACTCAAAATTCTGGTTGCGTAAATCACTTCTATTTTATTAATGATCAATAAAATTTAACACAGGCAGTAAAGATCGTAGAAAAACGGCAATGTCTCATATAAAGTAGGAAGAATAAGTACAGTAGACGTGACTGAAGTTCATAAGAATGCCTCTGAGATGAAAAAATGAATATAGGAGAGCTTAGAACCATGTCATAGAGTTTAATAATTCATGAACCCGACAGATAGACCACGTTAGCGCAGAATTTTTTCAATGCAAGAGTTGCACACATTGGACTAGTACGAAGTATATTGCACTCGGTCAACGGACCCCACATAGTTTTAAATGATACTTTGAAGAGTTGATGACTAGATGAACCTTGTAAACTGAACTGGTTCAAAAGTCTTTTAATTTGTCATAATCTCTGTATCCCTCATCAAATTGTAATTTAACTAATCATGCTTTCCAAAAGATTTCTAGTCTTTCATTGTTAATGTTGCATCTCTTTTCATTTAAGATGTACCATCTTCCACTGGAGATGATGGACATTATCTTACAAAAGTCTTACCTGCACTGGATATTGAATGCATCTACAAAGCATAGCGATGAAGAAGTTATCAGGTCTCTCATATCAGTCGACGTTTGCTTCAATCGAAGAATTACCAGACAACGGTTCAAGAAAGCAATCTGGCGTTACTTTAAAGGTCAAGCATTGCTGTTCAACTTATTATCCTCGACCACAAGCGATTACAGTGATAAAATATTCTAATACAACCTAAAAGCTTTCATCGTCATGACGCATATTCATTCATACACTTGACACAGTGCACTACTATGTACCTAACAACAGGGCCAGCTTCAATAGCCTTGGCGATATTAAAATCATTAAAACAAAACATTCCTTAGTAAGTGAGCTATACTCGCATCTAGAGGAGTGACTATTGGCGAGTTCTCGTACACAAGAAATGCCCTACCGAATGAGTACCATCAAGAGTTAACGGTTTATGCAGTGGTCAGAGTCCCTGGATTAGGCTGCATTGAGAATTGCCAAAAGACTATGGATGATTATATACGTGGTACTCGATGACTCTACCGTCCAGCAATCCCTTGTACATAGTAGAAGACTGCGCTTCCTTGAAGCTCCCTTGGTGTTTTAGATGTTATTCCTTTTGCAATTGTTAGAGATTTTAAACTGAATTCTTTTTTGATGGACAACATTTGATGTATACTTATCAGGGTCATATTAAATTTGTGGGTCTTAGATCTTTGAAACTTTCGTGTAGTCGTGCAGATCTCCCTTACTGCTACAAATGAGAAATAAGTTGCAATTGTAAGTCTGCTAGAAGTCAAAGCATTTGGTAGTGAACCGAGATATTTCAATTCATATCCATCGACGATAGTCGTTGTTAGTGTAAATACCAACAGATCAAGATCTCACCCGATCAGTTCACCGAAAGTAAGTATGGTCTATCGCTTCATCATCACCATCACTTACATCATCATCATCATCATCATCATCATCATCATCATCATCATCATCATCATCATCATCATCATCATCATCATCATCATCATCATCATCATCATCATCATCATCATCATCATCATCATCATCATCATCATCATCATCATCATCATCATCAACCACCACCATCATCATCACAACCACCATCAGCAGCTGAGGCATGTTCTTCTCTGACGCATTGCCGTTTCCACAACATGCAGCCAGCCGTCTCTATTCTGGTCTAGTCCGCTGGCAGTGTGAGACCCAACGTTCTCGGACACCACCGTTCTTGTTCAAGTGTGGCGAGGGCATCAAATAGTTCCATCGGGTACAATAAATTCGTTACTTATGAGTTACATTTCGTAAAACTGGATGAAGTATTTGCGTTTAGACGAATCAGACAGCTTGGCTTCAATGTTGTGTTTCAAGTTGAATCAATTTAATCAAATCCTACCTCAGCAGATGTTTCTAACTACTTCGAAATGAAATGTTTAGCTGACGATGATATGTTGTGATGAAGCTGTGATGCCATTTAAACGAAGATAGTGTTTGTGTATGTTTAGATTTCTTTGCAAAAACCAAGAAAAAATATGCAATCATTAGAAACAACAGAGATTATCTCTTAGAAAATATTCAACCAAATGAAGAGTTAATGGCTTCATTGTTGGCTCTCAACTGCACAACGGAAGAACAAAGTCACTTCATTCAACGACAGCGTTTAAACCGAGATAAGAACGACGAGCTTTTGTACGTCATGAGATCCTTCGACGAAACAATGTTTTCAAATTTTGTGAAGTGTCTTACAAAAACCAACCAGAACACAGTGGCAAGGATTCTGGAAAACGGAGGAGGTTTAGAGTAAAAACTTTACTAAAGGCTTTGCTAGTCCATTATCTTTATCTTAACGTGTTTCGCTAAACTGTTGAAAATGATCGATCCTGGTAATTTGTTTAAAATAATAGCAGTGATGCATTTATAAATGTCAAATTACATCAAGATCGTTCTGAGACCTTGAACAATTTCTATAAATAGATATGCCCTATATAGTAACTGTTATGTGATAGTCATTATATAATAATTTATTATCACAACTCCGATACAAATGGTGAAACCTGTGGAAATCTTCAAATGAAAAGGTCATTATAGAATAGCCTACTTTTAGGGCAAAGTTTCAATTTCGAGGGAACGTTATAAAACTATTCTGACAGTTGGTTATGGCAGCTAAGAAGAAAGTAATTTCCGATGAAAAGCCCTAGTGGAGGTTGAAGCAAAATGATAGGTTTCGACTAAGACATGGCGTATAAATGCATCTCTAATCCTTTAAATAATTTAAGTATTAACTAAATATACTAAGCTTGAAACTGGTTGTAGTCTGCCTATGAGCTTCGTGATATATCACGAAGCTCATCGCGAAGCTCATAGGCAGGATACAACAACAAGTCAGCAAAGGAACTCAATGCTATGTATGGCTATATATAGCATCGAGTTCTTTAGCTGACTCGTGCTTTCCACTCACTCTTTTTTCTGCCATGTGAAAATCATCATCTCAGATTTCCAGCTGTTTATCCCAAACATCCAAAGAAACTATTGAGGTTTTGTATATTTTTGCACAAACTAATTAATTAACTGCCTCTGGCTTTGCTGCTCCCTAATCTTTATCATAACGTGTTTCGCTGATTGTTGAAATTGGTATATTCGGGTATCTGAGTTTTATGCGAATTCACAAATTGGCGAGGTAGAAATACCAAGCAAGGATGGCATTTTATTCTAGAAGCATGCTGATGTTCTTTATAAAAATGTCCAGTTGCTTAAATTAGAGGAAACTCCGTATTGGTCACGTATCTACAAACTAGTGGATATTATTATTTCAACTGTAGTTAGGCCTTATCATTCATTCTGGAAATGTATAATAGTTCCCCATCAAGCAAACTACTCGGAGGCGTTAGAAATCCTTAAGTCTCAACTGAACAGAGAGATGGTCGTCATTTGGATTTGGATTTGGTGTCATTTACGTTCAGTCATCTCAAACTACTTCTGAGTGTTTGCTTCTAGGTGTAATAAAAATCGAAGCGCAAACTAGTGGTGCAGAATGTACAACGTCAATTGAAACGCAGCTACTTCATCAAAAAATCGAAGATCTTGGAAACAGAACTAAACCAAGGTCACATCAAACAGATAAACTCATCAATCAACTGAAGGATGAAGGCATTGAAATCCTAAACTCTCAACTGGACAGACAGACTGTGGTCGTTTGGATTTGGTGTCATTCACAACAAGCCCTTGAACATATTCAGAGGCTGTACGAATCGAATCAGCTTAGAGAAGTAGTCTTTGAAAATATTCCGCCATCATTTTCAATGGTGATCAACATCGATAGGAATCAATTCAGGATAACTAGTGGCAAGTTCTTACGAACGCACTCGTCATAGAGAAATACTTATTACATGTAATTACCATATTAGCTTAAACTAATTAAATGAATTTAGACAAAATCAATATGATGCTGAAGCGGACGAGAGAAGTCGTGAATTTATGTGAATAGAATACAGACCCAGAAAGAGAGTCTGGACAAATGTTTCTTATAGAGAGAGGAACTTGATTAACCCTCGGGCTATCAAGGGGCGGGGGGTGTTTCCCCCCCTACGTTTTTATACATAATTTTTTTTCATATGGAATATAATTTTTACATATATTAGGTAGATGTAGCAGATTCATTGGCGTACATTTTGAAGTAAACATCATGGTGGTAGCCCACGCCATTCAAAAGTTATACCCGATATACCCGAGGCACCAGAGGGGGGATGGATACCACCAACCCCTTAGTTTTTCGACTATAGCTTATTGACTATTCTTTTTAGAAGAGAAACAAATATACCATTCTTTAGAGGGAATGCAGGGCTTCATTCCCATACTTATATGTTTGTCTTCTGAAAACCGGAAGTGATCAAAATAAATAATAATACGCGTAATATGAGTGAAAAATGGCTGAATGCAAGCACTCCCCCCTTAGTTTTTTTTCTGTAGCGTATTCATTTGTCTTCCTGGAAGAGAAACAAATATACCATTCTTTAGAGGGAATGTAGGGCTTCATTTGCATACTTACATGTTTGTCTTTTGAATACCGAAAGTGATCAAAATAAATAATAATACGCGTAATCTGTGTGAAAATGGCTGAATACAGCATCACAACGTAAACCGATATATTATGTATGGATAGGCCTATATATATATGTATGTATATTTATACGTATATAAACATGTGTAGGGATGTGTGTGGGTATTTTGGATACATAGATCAGTTTCAAAACACAGATAATCTTATATTTGTTTATCTAGCAAGTACAAAATATACGCAATAATATAAAATATCGCTAATTATGGAGGTTCCGTTGTTAAAAGTTATGTAATTTCGAGGTGCATTCACATAATGTACAACTAAATATACCATTGTGTACAGAATTGAATGGTGAATCCATTGCTGTATTACAAGATATGATCTGTGAAACCAAACACGAAATCCAGGGGTGGTGGTGACGACCCCCCTTTTTAGCCATTGTCACAAAAAACATTGGTAGCCTGAGGGTTAACCAAGAGAAGGCGCTTAATTTGTGTATGTAGTGACTTAGTAGACTACTTTGAGTGAAACCAAGACATTACAAGAAACCACAGGGTTCGATTGGTAGACAAATGTACAAAATGGTACAATTGGAAAAGGCAGAGGCAACAAAAGGCTTGCAGTGAGATGGAAAGTATGCAAAAAGGACACAATGAGATACTATTCAGCTATTAATGTCAGGGCAGGTAGTCAAACGGAAAGCGCGTAATTAAGATATTGCCTATGAGAATTTTAAAATAAAACAAGATAGGCCTAATTGTAAAGATAATAGTATGAATTACAAGGTTGAAAGCCAGATGCGAAAGCAATAAAAGCTGGAAGCAGACAAACCAAGAACGATTGACAGACAAAGAAATTATATTAATAAACAATAAAAAAGAGAAATAAGGTAATAAATTTGATTATCTATGTAACCAACAACACTCAGTTCTAATCCCCTTAGTAGGCCTATCGTGGAAACATAATGAATCAGTAATAATAGTTAGTTATTAATATTTTAATAATTTGGTTTTATTTTAGTTTTGAGTGAAAGGCATCGAATTACTAAACATTGGCCAGATGCACCTTAATTCTAATTATGTAATTAAAGAATTACTAATAATACAGAAAGAAATATAATTTGAAAACAAACTAAGTACTCGCAGTCAATAATAATAACAAAAATTAATAAATAAAAACGAAAGTTATTACCAACAGTGAATTATTTGCACTTTAGTGATTATTTTGTTTTTATTTAAGTCGTGTGTTCGATTTCCATCAACTTCACTCAGAGAATCGAGATGCGAGGAAATGAATATGTGTATGGAGTAACAAAACTACGAAATGAAATCTACGTCCTCTGCTTATCACTAGTTCCTCCAAGTGTAATTCGTGTTTTTGAGGATCAAAATCCGTTCCGTCTTCTAAAGGAAATCGTTGTCAAAAAGATTAATGATCCCAAGGACATTGGATCAAGTGAGAAGGAAAATTGTCTCTACGTATCTGACGAGAACGAGAAGTGCATCTGGAAAATAACAAGCAGAAGAGATAACGAACACATAATCATAAAATGGCTGACCACTGATTATCGGCCACGGACTCTGTCAGTGTCCAGTGATGGTCAGTTGTTGATGGTCAGTGAGTCATCGTCCATTCTGATGATCTACGGATCAGACGCAAAACTTATTCGATCCATTCAGTTACCAAGAGACATCGTTCATGCAGTGGAAACATCCATCGGGAATTTCATCATCCTTCACAGGTGTTGGGAAAAGAAGGAGGGAGAGAGCGAGCTAAGTAGGAAAGTGGGGGTAAGGAAGTGGGACGTATGTGAATTGACGAGAGATGGACGGATGGTCATTCGTCGTTTTAGTCCTACAAAGGAAGCACAAAAACTGATTGATCCTCATTATCTCTCACTCGATTCAGACGATCGAGTGTTTGTGGCTGAAAGTTGGAATGGTAGAGTGATTCTCTTGGATTCCGATCTCAAACGGAATCGAATTCTTTGTCCAACAAAAGAAGAAACATTAGAAACGAATATCCGATGGCCACGGAGATTGTGTTACGACGTAGAAAAGAAACAACTGATCGTCGGAGGAGATTTTGAGCACGGAGTTAATGTTTACACTTTGAGTCGACATTAAACTCACTTTTTATCAACATATGCTTACAAACAAATATCCGTTTAAACCCCTCCGAGGGGTTTGCCAGCGGTGCCATAGAAAAGGGAGCAACTCAAGAAGGGCGCCGAATGTTGAGACGAAATGATTTAATTATTAAACTAATTACTTTATCTTGGAATATGAAATATCCATTATGAATGAAGTAAATGTAATAAAATTAAATGAAAACAAACTAAAGTGTGTGTGTATAGCTCTCTCTCTCTCTCTCTCTCTCTCTCTCTCTCTCTCTCTCTCTCTCTCTCTCTCTCTCTCTCTCTCTCTCTCTCTCTCTCTCTCTCTCTCTCTCTCTCTCTCTCTCTGGCATATATATATATATATATATATATATATATATATATATATATATATAGAGAGAGAGAGAGAGAGAGAGAGAGAGAGAGAGAGAGAGAGAGAAGAGAGAGACCCCTAGAGAGAGAGAGAGAGAGAGAGAGAGATTAGTACCTGCGTGTAAGGCTACGAATTTCTTGTTTTCTATTCAATAATATTATAGATCAAAGCTAATTACGTAATCAAATGTGAGAAGATAGGAGATCCGGTGAGAGGAGAGGCGATCTGGTGAAAGGAAAGAAGATCTGGTCAGAGGAGAGAAGATCAGATGAGAGGATAGGAGATCTGGTGAGAGAAGAGGAGATCTGGCGAGAGAAGATGAGATCTGGTTAGAGACGAGGAGATCAGGTGAGAGGATAGGAGATTTGGCGAGAGAATTAGAGATCTGGCGAGAGGAGAGGAAATTTGGCGATGGGAAAGAAGATCTGAGGAGAGGATAGGAGATCTGGTAAGAGGAAAGTAGATCTGGTCAGAGGAGAGATCTGATCAGAGAATAGTGGATCTGGCGAGAGGAGAGGAGATCAAGTGAGAGGATAGGAGATCTGGAGAGAAGGATGATTTGATGAGAGGAGCGGAGATCTGGTTATGGAAAAGGATATCTTGTGATAAGAGATCTGGTGAGAAAAGAACACATCTGGTGAGAGAAGACGATATCTGGTGAGAGGAGAGGATATCTAGTGGGTGAAAGAAGATCTGGTCAGAGGAAAGATCTGGTGAGAGGATAGGAGATCAGGTGAGAAGGTAGAAGATCTGGTGAGAGGAGAGGATATCAATGAGAGGATTGGAGATCTGGCGAGAAGAAGTATGACTAGGTGAGAGAAGATCTGGTGAGAGGAGAGGAGATCTGGTGAGAGGAGAGAGATCTGATAAGAGAAGACGGTATTTGTTGAGAGGAGAGGAGATCTGGTGAGAGGAAAGAATATCTGGTCAGAGGAGAGGAGATCTGGTCAGATGATAGGAGATCTGGTGATAAGATAGGAGAACTGGTGAAAGGAGAGGAGATCTGGTGAGAGAGAGAGATCTATTGAGAGGATAGGAGATTTGGTGTGAAGATAGGGCGATGTCTGGTGAGAGGATAAAAGATAGGGTGAGATCTGGTGAGGGGATAAGAAATCTGGTGAGAGGATAGGAGATTTCGCGAGAATATAGGGTGAGATCTGGTGAGATAGGAAATCTGGTGTGAGGATAGGAGATCTGGTGAATGATAGTAGATTTAGTGAAAGCGGATATCTGGCGAGAGGATAGGAGATCTGGTGAGAGGAGAGGATCTCCTATTATTCCATTCCAACTTACTTATTACACTTGTTTATGCTTATGTAATTTATGTTAATAAAGTTGATAGTCAATTTCATTGAATTTGCAATTGACTTTGCATTATAAATTATGTGGGGTCAAAATGACCCCCTTGGTGCTTCTAGGAAGTTCGATTTCTCGGTACTTCTAGTGTGAAGGCGGGTGGTCAGTCATCTCTCTCGCCTAATCTTCGTACTTACATTGTATTGTCAGTGCACTCATTACTGATGATATCACTAGAGGGCGCAATTGTACTGAAATCTCGACAGTAATTTCTTCCCAGAAGGGGATATGAACCCAGGACCTCTTGCTGGCCACATAGACTATCGTGCACTCTGCCAATGAAATCGAAAGCAGAAGTGGATTCATCTCCCATCGAATGAAATGGTGGGGAAGGAATTTGGGAAGGTTTTTAGATATAAAGGAAGTTTTTTTTATTGAAAGTATAAAGGAAGCTGTAACTTCCTGTCTCTGTCTGTCTGTCTGTCTGTTCGTATCTCTTTTAATCTGTCTATCTCCGTCTGTTCATTTACAGGTTTGTCTGTCTGTTGGTTTGTACGTCTGCCTATTATGTCCATCCGTCTGTCTGTCTTTCTGTCTTTCTGTATGTCTGTCTGTTTCAGTATCTCTCGCTATCTCTCAGTCTGCAGTTTCAATATGTTAGTGTTAGATGTCTGTCAGACTCTCGGTCTGTGCGTCCGTTAATCTGCACATCTTTGAGTCTCTTTCTCTTTGCGTCTGTTTGTCTGCCTATATGTACGAATGCTCGACTTCGCGGTTGACGGCGTTAGCATTAGTGATCTGGGCAGTGTACGAGATAGGCAGGGTTTTCTTAAGGCGACGCTTTTGAACGGCACTCCACTTCTGTATTAGTGTTCGCTATGTAACGTGTTATAGCGTAATGTAATTTACATAATACAGGGTGTCTAATAAGTTCGTGAACGATTTTGCTAGTTTGTTTTAAAAAAACTACACAACAAAAATCAATAATTATTGTACTATTTAATAGGCAATAGTGTTGCCTTTGCTGGCTATAACAGCTTTCATTCGTCTGGGCAAAGATTCGATGAGGTTGTGCAAAGTTTCAAGCGATATCGAATTCCATGCTTTTCGCAAACGACGTTTTAGCTGAGCAGGAGTTTTTGGTTCAGGATCTTTGTAGACACTGCTTGACAGTATACTCCAGAGATTTTCAATCGGTGAGAGATCAGGAGAGTTTGGAGGCCAGTTTTTAATGTAGTTAGGAATATTTTCGTTCAGCCATGCTCGCGAAACAGCAGATGTATGTGCTTTCGCACCATCCTGCTGGAAAACGCTAACAGCGTTGTCAGTGAATAGTCGTCGTTTCGAGATCGTTCCAGGAGTGTCCAGTCTGTCGTAAACTGGTTTCAATTCCTTCTTTAAAATGTTATTGATATAATACTCCGAGTTAATTGATGTATGCTGAGGTACAAAATGTAGTCGCGTTAATCCTGAGGCTGTCATACCTCCCCACACAAGAACAGTCGGACTAAACTTGACCTGCGAGGCGACAGGAACATTTTCTTCTTGCGAACCCCAAACGGTGTCATTGCGTGAGTTTGGAACATAGAACACTTGATATGGCGATTCGTCACTAAACAAAACATTAGACCAGTCTTCGAATTTCCAATGTCTATGCTGCCGTGCGAATAACAACTGTTTTTTCTTCTGAGCGTCTGTTAGCAATGGCGTCTTTCTGCGTTTCCAACTTCTCCACTTCAACTCCACTTTCATGTAATTTCTGATTGTTTCTTTGTTGCCCTTCAGTCCACCTGCCTTGAGAGATTTTTCTATCTGTCTCAATCCAAATCCTCGTCTGTATTTCGCCTTTTTGATTATTTTAATAGCAGCCTGTGTCAAGATCTTTGGTCGACAGCATCGTGCATGATCGCCTAACTCGCCTTGCTTGCTTCTTTCAACCCATTTTGCAACCCAACCTTTCGATCGTCCTAATTTATGGCCTATAACGGAATATGAATATCCTTCTTGAGCAAGAATAGCAGCTTTCGAGCGTAACTGAACGTCTGTTATTTTGCCCATTTCCGAGTTTGTTTACGAAAAACGATCGCGAACTGCATAAAATTCGCTAAAAATAGCCTCTCAGCACAAATTGATGACGTCATTTCCTAGTTGCAAAAACCTCACACTTTTACACTTTTTGGTTTCGGGACATACAGCTTTTTCAAATGACATAAGCATCATTAATGTATGTTGCATAAATTTTCTGCTTTCTGCAAGCAAAATCGTTCACGAACTTATTGGACACCCTATATATAGCGCCTTCAAAGAACACATAGAAGTCGTACAACAGTCCGTTTTCATACAAGTGATAATTGAATGGTTGGAGAAGTTATTGTCACGTATCGAACCCATCTGAAAGAGTTGATGACGCTGTAAATCTGTGTCCTTCCTCTCAAATGCCTTCCTCTCTAGTGGCCAAGCGCGATAATACTGGAACGCCCTTCGGTTCGCATATACCCAAATCCCAACCGGTACAGCAGGTCATAAATATCTGGGGGCCAGGTGCTTCTTTTCGTTGTCTTAAGACCACTCTTTTCGCTCGGAGTCTTTCGCACTGGGAGCGCCTCTGATTGGTGTTCACTGTGAGAGGCGCTTTATAAATTTATAAATACAATACAATAATGTAATAGTAAAATTAGAAGTTTGATGAGCGATGAAATTATGGGATTAATGCTAAATTATTACAGTAACATTAGAAGTTGGATGAGCATATTTATAGCAGAAAGAGAAGCTGGTTGAGCGATGAAAAAATGATTTTGGTACTAAATTATTGCGGTAAAACTACAAGTTGGATGAGCGATTAAAATATTTTTAGTAGATGCAGAAGTTGGATGGGGGATGTAAATATGTCTTAGTAGAAGTAGAAGTTGGATGAGCGATGAGAACATGCCTAAAATATGTTTTAAAATTTAATTAACTGCTATACCGGTTGGGATTTTGGTAAATGCCTCCGGTTCACCATGATGAAACTCAGTCACGGCAAAATGTTACAGATTATACTAGCTGATTATCCTATCCTCTTAGTGACAAGTAAGCTTTTGCTTTTCCACACTGAAGTCGCCACACTACGATGGTGATAGTTTAAGCCTGGTTACGTTACAAAACCGTTGAAGTAAGTTTAAGTATTCAGCATCACATATCACGAAACACACGTTTCAGACAACAACAGAATTTTGTCATTGAAGTGAATAAACTTTTAATTACTTTTTAATAATATGAAGCTTTCGTAGAAGAAATCTCCGAATGATGACTTCAAACGGATGATTAGTTGTTTTCTGAGCAGCAAATTCAGACATTGCTTCTGAATACGGAAGATTGCAGTCGATACAATATCTGACTTTTAAATATTTTGCTACAAAATGTCTGCCAAGAATATATTGGCATCTAATGGTGCGACGGTTCATAAGAGATTCTGTTGATTTATCATTCCAGTTAAAGTACATATCGCTGACAAACACCTTTTCATAATCTGGATTCACAGTTTTCCCAAATTTCAGACTGGCAGCATTCTGCGGTGATAAATAATAACAGAGTGTGTGAAATCCAAGCAACGATTGAACGTCTCTGTCGAAAAAAGAGTCAAAAGGTGGCAACAACAAAACATTCGTATATGCAAACGCCTTAAAATCGTTCTTCACTTCAGACTCACGAAGAATTTGCTCACATAAATGCAATACTTTATTGTATTGATGACACTTGTAAAGGTACAAAGCACGATAGCAATCTACTGTGTTGCACTGGATACCAAAGTCATTGCGAATCACACTGTAGAATGATTTCATATTTTCTAAAGCATATTCCATCAAAGAATCAATTACTGTTTCTTCAATTATCATTGGATTCTCGGCTTCTGTCAAAGAATCTGTTCTGCGATAAACGATCTGTCTGGTGGCGTTGAAATGAGTCCTTGACTTTATGGAAACAATATATTTCTTCTTTCTTAAAACCTTCAGATATTCGTCCATAGGAAATGCTGAATCTGGTAAATCATGACAACAATCTAAACGCGTGGATTTTCTTTCGGATGATAATACAGTTAAATAATGAGCACAAACCTCTGGTGAAAAACGCAGATCAAGATAAAGTTGTCCTCCAATGTAATGAAGATTACTGTCAGTTATCTTCTTGTGAAGCACACACAATCCAACGATTCTTGCGACATCATCCATGAACAACAAGCAACCTGCATTCAGAGTTTCCTTATCATTTTGAGGAGTCTGATCTACGAGAACTGCCGAACAGAAGCGTATTGCTGTTTCGTATTCTGATTTGGCAAAATGGAGTGCAGCGAGATAGGCCAAAGCTGCACGAGCAATGCCATTCAATTTGGAGTCATCATATTCTAAAGCTTTGATAAGAAACTCTTTTGACATGAGAGACACTAGTTGAAATTCTGAAGGGCTATTTGATCCAGTTAAATGTTCCATGAGACCCTGAGCACGCAGGAATTGAAAGCGACTACTTTGTTCTCTGTACGTTTTCGGAAAGTTATGATGCTGTGACCTTATTTTATGGTGCATCAACATAGCTTCGACAAGTTCAACAAAGAGACTGCTCTTCCAAGATATCTCTCCATAACATAAACCATGTGCAGCATGCAAACTATACAGTACAATGTCAAAGTTCTTTAAACACGAGATCTTTTCTGTTGCTGGAAGATTTGTCAGTCTATTCATTAGTTTTGGATTATAACTTGGTTGTTGTTCTTCTTTTATGTACTTGCGAAATCCTAAATAATAACCGTCTTTAACTGCACTACGACCAAGTTTATTAGAACTTGAGATCTTGAAAGAAAGCAGTAAATCCAAAGTGTTTAATTCAGACGCCTTCCGAAATTCAAAGAGAGGCAGCAAACAATCCATGAAGTCTTGAGTTACTTTTCTTGTTTTCCGATCTTCAAATTGTGTCCGAGTGATTGGCAGAATGTAATTTTCGACGAACCAACTAGAAAGATTACTAGAGTTGCGGAATTCGTTTAGTCGTCTTTTGATCTGGTGAAGCACTGTGGAGCTCAATGGCTCATGAAATAGATTTGCTTCAGGAATAAAATAATTCTGACAGTATCTCCTCTCTAGCCATTCTGACAGAGTTTTTAGCAACTCACAGCAAATTGCAATTACAGAAAAGGAATTCCACCATTCCGGTGGCATATTTTCACAAGTCCATAACATGAACGTCTTTAAATGATACGGACAGAGAACCTCATCTTCCTTTGGACAATCCTTTTTTACCAATTCCTTCTTTGCGAAGAATCTCAGCAAATGATAGACAATCTGTTGGATTTGAGTCCAACTCTGAAGTAAAATTAACTCCGCGATTGAAAATGACAATCTCCACTGTTGCTTGTCGTCTCTGCAAGAACGATGTTGAGCATAAACCACATGACAACCATTCTGTACAACTTCTGAGATTGTATCCATTGTCGGCCATCCGTATTTTCTTTGTCGAGTAGGCCAATGTTTGGCTTCTGTAGGCCACTGAGGGCAAAATATGGCTTTGACTGCATCAGTTCCCAAATCTATTTTTGAATCTATTTGAGATTTAATTGCTGGACCACAAACAATGCTTGGCAGCTCGACCTCATTCGATACTTGATTGAAATTTACTGAGTAATTTGTTGCAACAGAAGCCAAATCTAGCGCCACGTATTCACCTGAATAAGCTGTATAGTTAAATTCGTAATCTTTGCATTTCCAGTTATAGTTCATTTCACCAAATTCTCGTAATCGAACAAAACCTGGATACTTATGGTAGGGTTCAATCTTGCAGAACACAATCTTATCGGAGAGGCCACTCACATCACTTGGCAACACTGGAAAGTCACCAGTGAAGGCCAGCATTTCAGTATGGCATAATAGCATATCTTTGTCGCCGATGCATGTATTCAGCGGCATAATATAGAACTCTTCAATGCTGCCACACCATATCAAATATTCTTTTGGTGCAGGACTCTGTGACATGACTAAGTCATGCATGCAATCATAAACAGTAGAGGACGATTTTGGAAGTAATTGGCATGTGCTAACAATGAACACAGAAGCCATTTCTTCAATCGATTTAACCGTATGATCCGTCATCTGAAATTAAAAGGGCATTTCTCCAGTCGGAAAAATTACCATCATCGTCATCATTACTATATATCACCTTCATCATCGTCAAAAAATGAATAACATTAAACAACATGCATACAAACTTCCTTACTTACATACTTACTTACAGTTGTTGTTTTAAGCTAGCACTCTTCGATTTAAGCTCTTTTGTTTTAAGCTAGCACTCTTCGATTAAAGATTACTATTTTTTAAACACAGGGAAAACCTGGGCATTAAGCATTATAATTCAAGAACGTTGACTTTTATTATCGTTTTGCTACAGAGGCTCAACTGACCGTAAGGTTGGACAGCTGACGTAATTCAGGAGGCAGTTGAGTCAGTAGCTTGACTATAATAGATCAAGTGTCAAAATTATAAGACGAGATGAGAGGAGAGTGTGAGTACTAAAAATAAAACGACCGCTGGTTGAGCGGACACGTTTTATTGTAACTTATTGACGAATGAGGGCTGGTTGATTTGTTTGTGGCGATATATAGATAACCAGTAATCGTCTCTCAGAGATAAAGGCAAACATACATTTCCTGGACAGCATCAACTGGTTTCAACGAAAATGAGGCAGCTGCCTTCGGGGTCTAGACTATTCAATCAATCACAAATGCACCGCAGTCAGCGACTTCTGATACCAGGACAGATGTCCATCTACGCTGTATTGTATAGTATTGTATTTAATCATTTATAATGCGCCTCTCACAGTGCACACCAATCAGAGGCGCTCCCAGTGCGAAAGTCATCGAGAATAAAAACAAGTTTTGAGGCATCGAAAAGATGTAGCAGGACCACCGGATAGTATGGTAGAGCGAACAAAAGGGAGAAGTTGATTCCATAGCGAAGGTAGCGAAGGGCCAATGCAGGCAAAGGCACGGGACTGGGCTATGGCCGTTCTCACATGAGGAACAAAATGTGATGTGCTCTATCGAAACCAGGCGCATGTCGCAAAATAGAATTTCGAGAAAATGGCCATAAACGACCTGCTGGATCAAAACTTTGTGTTTTGAGTTTGAATCAATTTTTTTGCATTTTAACCTGCTAAAATCGCATTATTGTAGAAGGAAAGAAATAAACACAAAATTTCTATTGCAAATATAATTGACTTCGACAATTGCCATCTAGCGAACGGACGTAGTTTCACATGCATAGTCGATCTGAATGTCTATTTTTAGAAGATATTAATGTCATAATTTTGTTTTAAAAACCTAAGCATTCATAGCAGAAATTCCAAGACCCCTATTAGCCGAATTACCATAAACAATCCATGCAGCGTATACAAGGATCGAGATTTTCTCGATATCGGTATTCTCATGATGTATTGTATTGTATTGTATTTGAACACTTGTTATAGCGCCCCAACCAGATTGCCTATTCAGAGGCACTCCCGACTACTGCGCGGACGCTGAATCGGAGTTTCACGCCGAAGCGCATGAGCAATTGCGAGTGAAGGACTTGCCCAGGGTCCCTACGCGGCAGCTTTGAGGTGGATTCGAACACGCAACCCTCCAGCTGCAAGGCACCGAGCATACCCCTACACCACCGCGCCCCAGTTGTATTGTGTTGTATTGTATTGTACTCCACGTTTATATTGCGACCGAGCCACCCGCAGCATATATCAGGTTCTACTGAAGATATCTTAATAATTTTTGCATTGTTAGAAACATGACTTCATGTTGCAAAATAAAATGAAAGAAACTCATTTTCGCAAAAAATTAATGCGAAATGTGCCTGGTTTTGATGGAGTCAAGACGATCAGAAGAGCGGAGCGGGCGAAGGTAGGCGGCCGAGGTAGGCCGACGTATTGAGTCACAGAGATATTTATCTGGCAAGACCTAGGTAGGATCGGCAAATGAGAACAAGTACCTTTAACTGGATGCGTGCAGTAAGAGGAAACCAATATAGTTATTCAAACACGAATGTAGAGATATGGGAGAAACGCGGCAGACGGGCAATAGGGGGCCTAAGTCTGGAAGCTGCATTACGACCGATTGCAGAGGGGAAAAGCTGTAGCATTGCAATTGGATTGCAATGCAACATTGGATTAGCATTGGATTGCAATTATAATTTTAATAATTATTTATATTTGCCAAAAAGATACTAAACATTTGAGCACTGTTAATTCTCTATGTCCATTTAAAATGTTTGGTACTGTACCTCAATCGAAAAAGTTGGAGAACGGGCGTCCCTCGCACCCGAAAATTACACCGAGTATAAATAATTGACAAGCATCTTTTGTGTCTGCCTTGACGACGTAGCTATGTGCATTTCTCTAATAGGAAATCCTTTCTTTAAATTGTACCTTGGACTTAATTTTGCGATTACAAAACAATGTACATTTACAAATATCGACGAAACCATAGTAAACGTAACTATGATTTCTTCTTACTTCCCCGTGTTTTCCTCTCAGCGTTTCCCGTTTCCTTTTTTCGTTTGTATTTTAAAAACGAGAGGTCGTAGGCTAATTACGACTTTTTAATTTATTACCAGATGGCCCGAACGGCCCCCTTTCGGGCCATCTGGTAAAAGTTTGTATGACCTTTCGGTGCTAATAATAGACGCCGAATTTTTTCCATAATTCAAATTATTCTATAAATAAACACGACTTCTTTCATGTTTATCAGCTTCAACCCATATTACCTCGTGTCTTCAACCGTGCGTTTTACTAAATAATTGTAGCTTTTCGAAATAAATACGCATTCTGTGGTAAATATTAATAATATCCCGATATTTTTGCAATTTGGATGAGATGTTACATACATGCTCCTTCCATATTAGGTGATTATCTAGACTCCCAGAAATTTAGTCGAGATAACTGCATTTTTGATACACTTTTTTGCATCCACCGTCTAGTTAACACATTGACATAGAGTGAAAGAGAGAGAGAGAGAGAGAGAGAGAGAGAGAGAGAGAGAGAGAGAGAGAGAGAGAGAGAGAGAGAGAGAGAGAGAGAGAGAGAGAGAGAGAGAGAGAGAGACAGATACAGAGACAGAGAGAGAGACAGAAACAGACTGACGAGACAGAGACAGACAGAGACAAAGACAGAGATAGACAGACCGATAGACAGACAGACACAGACCCATACACAGATACATACAGACAGATACACAAACAGACACATGACAGACAGACGGATAGACAAATATATAGAAGATTGCAGCGTTCAAACTACACCAGACAGACAGTGAAAATTCCCCTAAAATGTTCCTGACTGAGTAGGAGATGAATTCATTTTCTCTTTCGATTTTTTTGGCAGAGTGTAAGATAGTCTAGTGGTCAGCGCGTTGGACTGTCAACCGAGAGGTAGCCGGTTTAAATCCCAACCAGAGCAGAAATTTATGTTGAGATAATTATAGGCTCCATTTGGATCCCCTAGCCAACTCAACTGTAATGAGTATGCTGATCATACACTGATTACGAATATGAGGAGAGGGAGATGACAGGACTCACGCCCTAATATGCCGAGGCTAAGAAATATGAGTTGCTAACACTTGGTTCCTCTTTCTGTTCCTCTTCCTACCCCGGATTTGAACCTGATGCTTTCGGATGAACAACTGTAGAACCATTGCATAGTTTTATAGGTCTGTAGTTTCGGGTTAACGACGCTGTGTCATAATGAAGATGATTAGTGTCGCCCTCCTTAGTCCTCGCTTCGGACGATGGTTAACAGTTTCCCGATGTTCATCAACGGTTTGTGAACGTTAACATTACTGAATAATATTTGAAACATTCCGACGATGAAACGCATTTGCTGAATTTCTATGATCTGAAAAAAAGAGTTTACGAGGTGTATGAAACGCGTAGCCTACTGTATCATGAATTTTTTGGCGACATGGCCATCACGTCGACCTTTAACTTACCGTTCACGCCCCGGGTATGAGCGGAATCCAAGCAACTACATTCACGCCGTCTCGCTATTGGCTTAAACAGAGACTACGTCTGCCAAAGGAAATACGTCTAAATATAATTCAAGTTACTGACACAGAGAGAAGTTGCAGATCATTCCTTACCTTGGCGTTTTGCCAGATGACTCTGCGATTGTTTGTGCTCGTCTTATACACCTCTAACTCGCTGTTTTCCGAGTCTCCTAATTCGCCAAATGCGTTTTATCGCAAGATAGGCATTCCCTTCGCGTCATAGAGTAAAGTTAATGTTAACGGTTCTTGGTTGAATCCAGAGGAAGAAGACAAAGAAAACGAAATACTATCACGTTCTCTCATTCCTTATCCGACGCCTCATTAGCCCAGCTTCATGATCCACTTTACTGCTGAGCAGGGTGTCTGTATGTCTGTCTGTCTGGGTCTGTCTATGTGTGTATGTCCTTATGTTTCTCTATCTGCTTCTCTGTGTGCGTTTCTGTCTGTTTCTTTGTCTCTGTATGTCTGTGCATCTGTCTCTTAGTTTCTATCTGTTTATCTGTGTGTACGTATGTCTGTCTATAGGTCGTCTGTCTGTCCATCTTTCTGTCTGTCTGTTCATCTTTCTGTCTCTCGGTCCATTCGCCGTTTCATCCTTTGTCTGTCTGCCTATGCATTTGTCTGTCTGTGTGTTTGTCCGTTCGTCTATATGTCTCTGCGTCTGTCTGTCTTTGTAGCAATTTCATGCATCGTATGACGTTTTTTTTACATAAAAGGCACGCATTGTGCATGACTGTATCTGTCCGTCTGACTGTCTGTTTCTGATTCTATCTGTTCCTCCTTTTGTCTGCCTCTGTTTATCCCTGTATATACCTGCTCATCCTATCTGTTCGCCTGTCTGTTTGTCTGTCTGTCCGTCTGTCCGTTTGTCTGTCATTCAGTCAGTCTGTTGCTTTATTTTTCGGTGTGTTTGCCTTTCTGTGCATTTTATTTTCATCCTTTTGTCTGTCTGTCTGTATGTCTGTCTGATTGTCCATCCTTGTTTGTGTGTTTTTATGTGTCGTCTGTTTTTCTTCTTTGTTTGTTTGTCTTTCCATTCATCTCTCTATCTGTACGTCCTACTCTCTCCATCCGGTCGCTTGTGTCTATCTGTCTGTGCTTCGTTCTATCTGTCTAAGTTCTCTTTCTGTAATGTCTTTCCACCTGTCAGTGTTGTTGTGTATTAGCCTCTCTTTACTTGTTCTTCTCTGTCTCCATATCCACTCTTCTGTCTCTATCTCTTTGTTCTTCTGACTTTCTCTGGCTGTCTGTCCGTACGACCGTCTGTCTGTCGGACATAGATCTATGTCTGTCTGTATGTCTGTCTGTCTGTCTGTCTGTTCGTCTGTCATGTCTGTCTTTTCATGGACTTGATTCGTGGACGCCTTTCTAGCGGTTTTTGATCGCTTGAAGGAGCTTGACGAACAGTCTCTGAAATCGTGGCAATTCTTAATAATGGCTACACCTCTTGATATCTCCGCCATTCAAAACAGAAAACAATCTTATTCCAGAAATTCCACGCTCATTCCTCCTGGCTAATAAATTATTAACTTTAACCCGTTTTGGACCAACTCTTTATTAAGAAATTTTTTATGAACTATGCTAATTATGCAATGAATCTAGCGCTTCGTTGTAATTTGCTCCGTTGCCTGACTGGTCCCTTATTTCACTGGCGCCGCAAAAGGTCTCTTCTCGCTAACCAAAGGCTCTGTATTCAGTCGTTCTCTTTCTTTCTGTAAACTGTTCCCTTGAAATTGCCCTGAAATGATTTATACAAAATCGCTATTGTAATCATCATCATCATCATCATCACCACCATCATCATCACCACCACCACCACTATCATCATCATCACTGCTCACATGTCTCTTGCCGCTGGGCTAATCTCCTCCTGGACTCCAGGTGGCCGTGCATCTTCTAGTGTATATCAAACATCATCTGCCTCTGGGTGTCATCTTACTCAGCAGCCCTCCGCTGCAGTCTACCGATCTCCCGCTCAAACACCTCGCGCTGCCTGATAATAAGGGTTTTTGCTGAAACGCTAAGTTGTAATCACATATTTAAATGTCGCCTCTGCTATAATACTATCTATAGCGATCGTGTCTACTGCACAAGGCATCAACCGTGGTCCGTATCACACGCACTTCCCCTTGTCCTTATACAGCCCAGTTTTAACGTAAACTGAAGATTAATACCATTCCGGCATACCCACAAAATACGATCGCATCCAAATGGGTTGCTGGCAACGTAGAATGAAGAATTATCGATTGCTTAGCTGAACTTTGCGGATTCCAAGGCAGTTGACGTCAACCTCACCTTATACATTCAATCTACGTGTATTCCAGAACTACCTAACGATAGTCACTGGTGGATCCACAGTTTAACGGCAGCTTATGACAACATAGGTCGTTGCCGCCGACAAAGATTATTTTTGGCATATTAAAGCTTATTATGTATGCGTGTATGCTTGTATGTATGTATGTATGTATGTATGTATGTATGTATGTATGTATGTATGTATGTATGTATGTATGTATGTATGTATGTATGTATGTATGTATGTATGTATGTATGTATGTATGTATGTATGTATGTATGCATGTATGTATGCATGTGTCTGTATGTAAGTATGTGTGTATCTTTGTATGTAACATAGCATGGAATATGTGATAGTCGATGGACCTATCAATGTTACAGCCTGGGGTCTGTTGGACCCCAGGTGTGCTAAATATGCCCTAGGTGTCTTTCTTATTTTTTTATAATTGAACCAAGAATACAAAACTGTTCCAAATAATTCATAAATGTGGAGGGATGAATTGCTGAGGAATTTGAATTATTTCAGATTTTACTATTTGTATCAACGTAGCTATTCAAGTAAGTTTCATCGATGGGGTCCAATGGACCCCAGGTGTGCGTCATAGGGTTAAGCATTTTAAAATCCCTGCATATCAGCCATCATTACCACTGACAAATTCGAATTAAATCATTCTTAAACAGTGCTGATAACACTTTGTATTCTCTAACTCTAACTGTATTATAAACCATCACTCCCATTGACAAATTCAAATTAAATTCAAGTTAAGTCATTCTTCAACAGGGTACTATAGCGAGTGTTTTTGTATCTAAAACGGCGGGCGTCACTTTTTGACAGTGATGTAGTCGAGTCCACCTAAGCCGAGTCCGAGTCGAGTCCGAGTCCAGAGTTGCTCGAGTCCGAGTCGAGTCCGAGTCCAGAGTTGCTCGAGTCCGAGTCCGAGTCCGAGTCACAAAAGATCGAGTCCGAGTCCGAGTCCAAGTCCTTCAACACCAAAATTCACTGAAACATGCAATTTAATGGCACAAAAAAATAACAGCACAATTAGGCCTAAATGTTTGCTGAAAGAATTAATGTAATTTGTCCAAATGGCATTTCAAAAACACTAAATTCGACAAAGTTTTGTTTGACAATCTGGAACGACGAGGACGCATAAAAATTCCCCCACTGCTGAACACACGTTCAACAGGTGCACTCGTGGCGGGAAGCCCTAAAACTGTAAGTGCACCAATGATTAATCAACGTCATTGATAAAATATAATTTGGCATTTCCACGATGACAGTAAAAAGTACAAGTACAATTAACTCACTGTGCTGTATGCATTCGTTGCAGATGCCTTGTGAAGTTGGACTTTAATTGTGACATACTTTTCCAATTTGCTTTATGCTGCTTAGCACCGGTTTTCGGATGGTTGAAAATAACGTAGTCTTTATAGGCATATGCCACAACTTTTGGTTTCGAGACTTCAGCCATAATTTCACTTACAAGACTAACTGAAGAATTGATTTCTAAACTGAGATTAGACTAACGGCTCCTAAGTTTAGTGCGCAGAAGGTTGCGATATCGCCAGATGTCGTATTTATAATTGTCTATATCGCTTAATGAGTTAATGTACGAGTGCCATTCGGCAGCCCAGTTGCGCTGACTGTATTCCGCCAGGCCAGCAGCAAGCGCTAGAAACGAGTCGAACACCCCTTCGATCGCAGGCGTTTGGCTGTTTTAACGGGTCGAGTCTGTCTTGCCATTACTTAGGTTCTCGCGGTCAAGAGGACTGATGTTTGTCTGGAATTCCCATCAGCTGCAAACTCAAGTATTTCTGCAGCACCAAAAGGGTCAGAGGCCTAATCCGACATCACTTCGCACTAGATTCCATGACGAACGAACTGTTGGCGCAGAGCGCATTTTGATGTCGGCTACATGCTTGGATTGGAAACCGATCAAAGAATCCCGACAGGTATTCGACCGTTATCAGCGTGTGTTCGGAGACAGCCCAGACAGGACGACAAATTATGAAGACAGCTGTGATATATGTGTACATATATATACATATATATATATATTCAGAGTGTGAACTTTCAGGGTGGGAGGAATCATGGCGCTGGAAACCTCATCTCTGTGCCTGAGTGAAAGCTACCACATGTAAAGTTGGGTGTCGAAAGATAGATTATGGTCCACGGTAAATTCAAAGGGCGAGGAATTTTGAAGTGACATTAGCAATATATTATCTTGCGGAGCGTCGTCGGATATAGAAATTAGAGACGGGCAGCAAATTCCTAATAGGGGGCCTACAGCAGTGATCATATTATGTGTGTGTGTGTGTGTGTGCGTGCGTGCGCGTGTGTGTGTGTGAGTGAGACAGACAGACAGACAGACAGACAGAGACAGAAATAGCGACTGAGAGAGTGTATGTATAATTTAGATCTGTACCGAATATTCGTATTCGATTCGCTTCGGACCGAATAGTGCTCCGAATAGCTTATTCGTATTCGGCCGAATAGCTTCTTAAAACCGAATACGAATAGTGAAAGCGCTACTTAAATTTTAGCCTATATTCTAAATGCGCTATATAAAATTTAGCGCTTCATTGCGATCTAAAATCTCTTTTTAGTTTCCGGTTTTATGTTCGCGAAATAAATAAAATGTAAACTTGTTCTATTTTCGCTAAATTAAACATTTATAGTGTATTAAGTGTTTATGTACGGTTTAACTCCTGTATGGGTTCTTTGCTATGCATTGTCAAGGTCCGTGCACTGATAAATGATTTCTGACATAACTGGCACCTGTGTGGTTTTTTACCGGTATGGGTTCTCATATGAATTTTCAGATGACCACCTTCATTAAATGATTTCGACATAACTGGCACCTGTGTGGTTTTTTACCGGTATGGATGCTCATGTGCCTTTTCAGAGTACTACCCACATTAAATGATTTCTGACATATCTGGCACCTGTATGGTTTTTCACCAGTGTGGGTTCTCATGTGCCTTTTCAGATTACCACCTTGATTAAATGATTTCTCACATACCTGGCATCTGTATGGTTTTCACCAGAATGGGTTCTCATGTGCGTTTCCAGAGTACTACCCACATTAAATGATTTCTGACATATCTGGCATCTGTATGGTTTTTCACCAAAGTGTGTGTTCTGATATGTGTTTTCAGATGACCACCTTCATTAAATGATTTCTGACATAACTGGCACCTGTACGGTTTTTTCACCAGTATGGAATTCTCATGTGCCTTTTCAGAGTACTACCCACATTAAATGATTTCCTGACATAAATTGCACCTGTACGGTTTTTCACCAGTATGAGTTCTCATGTGCCTTTTCAGAGTACCGCCTTCATTAAATGATTTCCCACAGAACTGGCATCTGAATGGTGTTTCGCTTGTATGGGTTCTCTAAAGTGCGTTTTCAGACGATAACCGTGATTAAATGATTTGTGACATATATGGCACCTGTATTGTTTTTCTCCGATATAAGTTTTCGTATTCTCCATCAGGATACTCACTTAATTGTTAATTTCAACGTTCTTCTCCAGTATCGTTTCTTTGATGAGCTGTAAGATGACCACGTTGAGGATACAGTTTCTGAAATAATTAACATATATGTTTGTGCTTTTAAGCGATTCGTATGTGCTTCCCCTATCAAAAGATTCTTGGAAAGGATGACTGTTGATATTCGGTTCAAAGCAATTGCCTCTGTAAAAGGTTTCTGCAATTGTTGTTGTCTAACTTCTCCAACATCAGCAGTGTCCAATTTCGAGATATTACAGATTACTTCATTTTAGTTCGCCTTTCAGATGCTTACAAGAAAGAGTTCATGTTTCATGTATCAGTAAAGCTGTTTCTTTTCGAGTAAAATACAAATTATTCACACAGAAAAAACTTAATTACGAAATATTGAAGCTATCCATCCGTTGTATAGTAGCACACCTTTATGCTTCTATCCACGATATATTTAATGAAGATATAATAGTTGACTATTGCGAAAGTTGTGGTAAAACAAATCCACTGTAATATTATTATGATGAAAGCCTTGGCTTACAAAGTAGATTTTTAATCTCTTAAAGAATGTTGCTCATCATTTTCATACACTTGCTAAAAATAACAGCAAAACGTCAACATTTATGTAACATCTTCATAGAACATAATTTCATTGCAGCTCAATACAGAGGAATGACGGTTCATTGATATACTTTCCAGCATCACCAAATAAACCAAAGCATCACAATATCACTCAAGTTCTTATATAACTCCACTGGCTGAAAATCCTTGATCGCATCCACTTCAAAGTCTTATGGCTGACCTACAACTCAATGTAATACTACCAGCCAAAGTACCTTCGCACACACTTCACCATCCAACCATCCCGATCTACCCGTTCGTCTTCATATCTCACTCTCTCCTGTCCCCAGTCACTACGCGCCTCAAGATCTCCTACCGATCCATATCCCTTTTCCGTGGTGGGCCAAATGGTCTGGAACCGGATAAGCCTGCTTCCTGTGACTCTTACTGAAGCATTCTTTATTAGACTCAAAACTTAGAGCTGAATTGACTCGATATACTGCCTATTCACATGTTTATTTGTCAATTATAGCCTATTCATTCAGGTCGGACTAAGAAAATTACTTTCGGGGATCTGGCCGAAATTCGTTTCGGTGTTTTGGGGATTCGGGTCGCACCCTTCCTGACACGGAACTGCGTCTGACGCCATCTAGTGGTCTGATGTTCGTCTGAATGACTTTTCAGACATCGTTAACAGGAAATAAAACATTAAGATAAAACCACAATATTATATTATTAGCAACTTTCTCACTGACTTAGCTGCCGTTAATTAAATGTGTGTTAGTCAAATAAATTATATGCACAGAGCTATAGAATCTAACCATGTTTGGAATTAAAGTCGAATTGCTATAATCTGGTTTACACTGACATCAGGACAAAATGGCGACGATGAAAGTGTTTCGCTACAATGAGTAACAAACTGAAGTCTTAGAGAGGATATCCTGTCATCTAGCGAATAGATTTAATTTAACGCACTGCCGCAAAAGAGATTTTATGTTAGCCTATAATATAAATTATCATTATTTAACAGTCATATTTCTCAATAGTTATTTGTGACATTTATGAAATACTAGAAAAAAATAAGTGAACAGACTATTGGAAAGCTGCCTCATCATAGTGCATTAACATAATATGCAAAACATGTACGCCGATCAAATAAACAAACCGTGATATCGTAATCTCGATAATCTGATTCGCAAATCAATGTCAAGCACTGAGAACCAGCTTTCGCATAAGTTCTGCAGCGAGACATAGGCGATAGAAAAATTGCTGTTAAAGCCTGGAAATCGTCTAGGATGAGAAAATTGGAAGGGAGAGTAATGCTACACTAAGCTTGATTTTCTATTACTGACTGAGAAAATTATTCTCTGCATTCACTTACTCTTCTAGTGTCGGTCACTTGGGTGTCACATTCGACTCCTTCCTCGAGTTCACGGAGCACGTAGCGAACCTGACCCGCTCCTGTTTCTTTCAATTGAGGCGCCTCAAGGCTTTCAGACGATGGTCTCCCTCTATCCTTACCACCATATATAAGTCCATGCATTTGTTTTCTCCCGCTTGGAATACTGCAACTCTCTTCTCATTGGCCTCCCGAAACAGCGTCCTCCCGTCAATTGGTTTAACCCTGTGCCGTTCTTGGGGTGCATTTGCACCCCTAGTCACACTTTGTTCCTTTGTTTCACCCAGAAGGACTCATGATATGACGCCTACATTTTATGACTTTTCCTTATTTATGAGGATGCACTTAACCCTATTTGCCCATAATTGTACCCCTCAACATTTCTGATAATTTTGAGGTTTATACATTGCGGTCCTCGGGGTGCAAATGCACCCCATGTGTTATATTGCGGCATTTATAAGTCAATTATCTAACTTGGCATTTTTATATCTATGGACTCCTTTCTTAGATTACATATTCTTTGTTGCCAGACAGAAATTGCGTATATTTATAAGAGATAACAACAATGGCGACTAGAAAAAAAGATAATATTCGATTTTTTACCGCAGAACAGGCAAGGAAGCTTATATTAGAATCAGAAAGTCAGTCATCAGAATCGGATGGTGAAGATAGTTTTAGTGATGATTCCCAGACAAAGTGCACTGTAGTTCGGGAAAAATACCGATAATGACAGCTGTGGTGAAGAAAATTCTTCCGAAGACAACGTTAGTGACACGGAGCAGCTGCAACGGGCCGATGATGGATCCTCGCAAGATTCAGATGATGACATAGCAGGAACACCGCCTGTGTTTCGTCAAGCCTCCCTCGACGATGAACTGGATTTGATTTCAACTCATCTGTACGAGTCAAAAAATGGAAAAGAAGTTTGGCTGAAGACTCCTTATGTGTCAACCGGACGTCAACCCAGTCGAAATGTGATGAAACAGGTACCTGGACCAACCGGATACGCTCGAAGGAATGCAGACACAATGATTTCAACGCTGGAATTACACATAACGGCTTCAGAGGTCATTGTCCCTTTCGACAGTACATGAAATCAAAACCTGCAAAGTACAGGATTAAATTATGGGCACTTTGCGACTCGAGTACAAGCTTTGCGTTGAACATGCAAGTTTACACTGGTAAACGAGCTGGTGAACCACCGGAAAAGAATCAAGGAGAGCGTGTAGTCCGGGACTTGATTGAAGTCATCAAAGGGTCTGGAAGGAATGTGACAATGGATAATTTCTTCACTTCAGTGCCACTTGCAAGACATCTGCTGTCCAAGAAGCTAAGTCTAGTTGGAACTCTGAGAAAGAATAAGAGTGACATTCCAGTGGAGTTTTTACCAAATCGCGACAGGGTTGTCAATGACACTCTATTTGGCCATCAGGAAAATCTGACTCTAGTTTCGTATGTCCCCAAGAAAGGCAAGAGTGTCATGCTGCTAAGCAGCATGCATACAGATGCTCAGATATCCAACCGTGAAGATAAGAAGCCGGAGATCATACTCGATTACAATCGTTCAAAGGGGTGTGTGGACACATTGGATCAAATGGTTGAAACTTACTCCACTAAGCGAAAGTCTCGCAGGTGGCCAATGGTGTTGTTTTACAATATCCTGGATGTCTCTGCAGTCAACGCCTTCATTATCTGGAGTCATGTGAATCCCCAGTGGAATGCAAAGAAAACACATCGTCGAAGACTTTTCCTGAAACAGCTTGGAAAAGATTTGGTCTATAAACATCTAACATCCAGACTGAGTATTCCTGGATTGTCACTCATGCTCAAAACCACAATTCATGAATGCATTGAACAACAGCATGAATCACAAGGCGATGCTCGAGATGATGCGACACAAAACAATTATGAAGAGCAGAACAATGGCCATGGCGGTGCAGACAATGCTGTGAGGAAGAGAAAGCAGGGTCGTTGCATTCTGTGTGACCGCAGTAAAGACAAGAAATCGCGTACTACGTGTCATAGGTGTGGTTCATTTGCTTGCGCAGACCATTTAGTCGCACTTTGCACAGGCTGTGCATGAGTGTGCAAAGTAGATAAGGAAAACTTATTGGATATTTTGCAATATTGCTTTTTCATCTGTAGGCCTTACACTAATCAGTGTTACAATTGTGTTGTACAGAAAACTTTCAAATAGTTGTGCTGTAAAAGTGTACATTTTTCGACATGTTGCTTTGACGCCATGTCATGACGTCATATGACGTAATAAATTGTCTTAGAATTTACTTGAATAAAACTACTTTGTCTGTGCTCCAATTATTTATAGTATTATATGATTCGATTGATTCAAATACATCGAGAATACATTGGGGTGCATTTGCACCCCCGAGACCTTGAGTGTAGGCCAAGTAGCGAAACCTTCTGGGGGTTAAAATGTCATCAGCTAGGATCATAATTCGACTGCGTTCGCATTGCTCATATCTTCACATAGCCTAATATACACGTGCAAGACTTTAAGATACGGTACCGTATCTTGAAGTATTGCACTGGCTCTATATTCCTGGGTGCGCGCATCCAGTAAAAGATCTTTTCTTACAATACAATACAACACATCACAATACAACTTGGGCGCGGTGGTTTGGGTATGTTCGGTGCCTTGCAGCTGGAGGGTTGCGGGTTCGAATTCACCTCAAAGCCGCCGCGTAGGGACCCTGGGCAAGTCCTTCACTCGCAATTGCTCATGCGCTTCGGCGTGAAACTCCGATTCAGCGTCTTCGCAGTAGTCGGGAGCGCCTCTGAATGGGAAATTTGGTAGGGGCGCTATAACAAGTGTTCAAATATAATACAATACAATACAATACAATTGAGGTTTAAATATGATTATCGTGATTACGATATCACGGTTTGCTTAAACGGCGTACAGATATTGCATATTACGTTAATTTATGATGAGCCAGCTCACCAACAGTCGAGTCTTTAACTTTTTAAGACAGTATTATAATTATAAATGTCAGAAATAGCAATTTTAGAAATATTATTATTACTGTTATTGGTAATTTATATATTATTATTATTATTAATCTGTCATTTATAACGAGCCTAAACAAAAAAGAATCTTGCACAAAAGCGCGTAACAGGAAAGTCTAGTCATAATAAATCTTGAACAAATAAGTCTTGAGGTTCTTTTTGAAAAGCGTTAACGTTGAAGATCTGCCAAAGTGGGGGGCAGCTTATCCCATCCCCCCTAACTTTTTATGCATAATTTTTTTTTTCCATGTGGAATAAAAATTTTGAAAATTAGGTAGCTGTAGCAGATTCATTGGCGCACATTTTGAGGCAAACATCATGGTGGTAGCAGAGCTTCTCATTTGAGGCGATCGATCGATCGATCTCTTGGTCGATCGCCTAGCAAGGGTCTGGTGGATCGATAAATCGATCGCGCAAATCGAGCGCGATCGATTTACTCCAAGAGGAAACTTGAGCCATTATTTTATTTACCTAATTTACATTACTTTAATTTTTGCTTAGGCCTTGCGGCGGCGGTGAATGCGTTCGGAACGCAGCGTTTCGTGACCTAGGCCTAATGACTGCTGAGTGATCGCTCCAATTTCGTACAGTATGATTGGTCATAACAACACGGTGGACACCTCCCGCGTAACGTCATTTGTAAGTTCGTAACGTCACTAATTTCGGAAATTATGGCGACGGTGCCGAAGTGGAATAATAATGTACAGTTTAGCACGCTTCTGTCATGGAAATTAGGTGACTCGTTCGATGTGGATGTAGTCGAGATAGCCAAGTAGGCAGTAGGCAGTAGCATGTTAAAACTTATTACAACTAGGGCCTATGAATGATGTGGGACCAGGCCCGCCGATAGGGGGCAGGGGTGCAAAACCCAGAGGCCCGGCGACTTTTAGGAGCCCTGGCTGGGCCCAGCAATCAACTTATGAAAAATATTATAATCAGTTATACAAAGTTTATGATTTATGCCTTTTAAAATAATATATAATATTACGGACACTTAACTACAATAGTAGCATAGGCCTACATGTAGCCTATATAAATATAATTTTGTAGGGTTGTATCCGCACTATTACTATTTCAGTTTTTTAAATTTTCTCATAAAGTCTAAGGATAGTTATGGGCCCGTGACTGCTCTGCCTAGGGTCCCAGAATTTCTGTCGGCAGCCCTGTGTGGGACGGATGAGGCGACGGCGCTCGTCTTCTGGCCCTAGGACTGGAGTGGCTGTTGCGCTCCGTCTAAGTGAATAGAGTTCACACGGTCACACCATTATTCTTTCATAACTTAGCCTAACGACTGTCTTATTTAGCCGTGGCTGGACTAGGAGCGCTTCTGAGTCGATCATCTTGAAAGGGCGTAATGAGAAAACTAATTAATAATAGGCCTACTGGCTACTGTCAATATATTAATAATAACGGAACTGAACTGAGATAGGCCTACTAAATAGTATGCAGCTATACGAATACGATACACAAAATACGCTGTACACAAAAACTCTCGAGGTCGATCGCGCACCGATCGCCTACTTAATCCAGCGCGATCGATTTTCAGATCGCCTTCTATTTTCAAATGAGAAGCCTGGGTGGTAGCCCACGCCATTCAAAAGTTATACCCAATATACCCGAGGCACCAGGGGGGGGTGGATACCACCCACCACCTAGATTTTCGACTATATCTTATCCGTCATTTAATATTAAGAGACACAAATTATACCATTCTATAGAGGGAATGTGGGGCTACATTTCTATGGTTAAATGTTTGTCTTTTGAAAACCGGAAGTGATCAAAATAAATAATAATACCCGTAATATGCGTGAAAAATGGCTGAATGGAAGGACTCCCCCCTTAGTTTTTGTCTGTAGCGTATTCAGTTTTCTTCCCAGAAGAGAAACAAATATACCATTCTTTAGAGAGAATGTAGGGCTTCATTTGCATACTTATATGTTTGTCTTTTGAAAACCGGAAGTGATCAAAATAAATAATAATACGCGTAATCTGTGTGAAAATGGCTGAATTCAGCATTGTAGTACATGTACGCATGCATACATGTACAATTGTACATCTATATATGTATGGATGCATATTTATACGTATTTAAACATGTTGTAGGTATGTATTTGTGTATCTTGGATACACAGATTAGTTTCAAAACACACATAATCGTATATTTGTTTATCCAAAAGGTACAAAATGTACGCAATAATATAAAATATCGCTAATTATCGGTTCTTTTGTTAAAAATTATGTAATTTCGAGGTGCATTCACACAGGGGCGGATCTAGACTTTTTCTTTACGGGGGGCGATTTCTGTGGGTTCCATGAGCGATTTAGTAATTATATCAAATGCAATATAAATGTAAACAATTTTAGGCTATACCAAGATTTTTGCAAATAAATGCCAACTGCAAAGGTAGGCCTAAATGTAGGCTAATAGACTAGGCTACCTATAGGTCAAGTATTATGGATCTTTACGACTAGCCTATTGTTTGAAGAATTAATAGTTCACTTTTATTAACGGTTTAATCTCAAATAGTTTCCAAGATCAAAGGAATTATAATTAAAATGACTTATCAAATTAATAGTTTCTCAACTTTATAACATGTTATAAAACAAATTCCAATCTTCTGTTTCCAATATTTGTGATCAATCATTTTCTCCGCATCTATTTAAATTTCTCAATGCGCGTTCATGCAGGAGGGATAAACCGGTCAACCTTTCCAGACCCATTTTGGTCTCTCAACCATGTTTTTAGTAGACGTAGGCCTAATTATGAGAAGCTCCTCTCAGCCGATGCAATGCTGACCGGTACCGTTAGAAGAATTCTTTTAGGCTTACAAACATTTCGGAAGAAATTTCAACACATTTTACACTGAAAAGGACCAAATTCTGGTAAAATTATGGCTACATGTTTACCGATTGTGATTCATAAGAACGGTAAAACGCCGTTGTATGTATCAGGGGTGGTCGCTCGTGGCAAAATGTTGAGAAAATTTCTTCGAAAATGTTTGTAAACCTAAAGAAACTATTTCTAACGACACCGGCCAGAGGAAACTTCGACCAGACACCGTCTACTAAAAAACGTGGTTGTGAATGAAAGATTGACCGGTATCACTACGCCAGCGAAACTGTTGATCGCAGAGTAATTGAGCGCAACGCTGTTATAGAAGCAACCAATTCGATAAGTCGACCCCAATACTAATTCGCTTTGTTCTTAGTATTGCTTTCATTAATGCGTAACTGAGCTTCTTTCAAACAGCAGGCTGAATGGAATCCTGACTATAAACTAACTATTAACTACATTACATTGGCATTGTGCAAATAACTTAAAACCATTTACATTATATTGCATTTGATATAATTACTAAATAAACTTTCATCAGGCTAATACTCCCCAAAATCTCCGCCCCTGCGCACTCGAAAACTACATAATTTTAACAAAAGAGCTAATGATAACGATATTTATTGCGTACATTGCTGATCAAGCATAATGCCGCAGCATCAGATGCAAGCTACAATCATGTTTAAACTACGTGTAAATAACCATCGCTTCGCTGCTCAGATGTACGGTAGCTGCATAACGACGCGTACGTACCATGCAATGCTAATTCGGCCATTTTCACACGAATTACGCCGCTGATATTTTGAATACTTCCCGGTTTCAAAGACAAACATATAGTATGCCGAAATAACCCTATTCTCTGGAATGGGCATATTTGGGGTTTCAGAGGTTTGGGTTTAAATTGGCTTGATTTTATTTGTCTATTCATGTAATGGTGTATTTCTGAATACAGGCGTGAGGGCATTCTGTTTTGAGACAGATCTGTAACATTAAGGGTTTAAGCAAGACAAATTGTAGTAGAAAATTACTTAAAGAATTCGTGGAAATGTGCCTTGCTATTATTACTAACTAGTCACTCAACGACGAATAGTAATCATCTTAATCATAAACTACAAATTTCTAAGGCGCTACTCTAAAGAATGCTAAGCGGAAAGCACCATCTTACTCACGAGCGCTGCGTCATATCAGAGATCGATGTCCAGTGGAGGTCCGAGTCCGCTTGCCAGACAGACCAGAGACAGGTCAGCTGTTGTGGCGGGTTTCTTGGAGGACGAGGAAGCTTGGGTTGGATGGCTCGAGGTATGATTTCTGGAAGAGGTGGGACTTCAATTTGGAAATCCTGTGTCTTGACGAATAGAGCCTGAGACAGGTGATGGTGAGCGAGTTTTGTTTGGGGAACTGAGAATATTTGGGATTCTGAGGGTGTTTGTTTTGGAGTTGAGGTGAAGTGTGGGATTCATTTATAATTCATTCATTCGTAAATTTATATAGCACCCCTTCAACTACTCAGAGGCGCTCCCGACTCTAGCATGGCCAAAAAGTACTGTTTTGAGTCTAATAAAGAATGCTTTAGTAAGAGTCACAGGAAGCAGGCTTAGTGGGTTCCAGACGATTTGGCCCACCACGGAAAATGGATATGGATCGGTAGAAGATCTTGAGGAGACAGAAGAGATATGAGGACGAATAGGTAGACAGGGATGGTTGGATTGATGGTGAATATTGTGCGAAGGTACTTTGCATGGAAGTATTACATTGAGTTGTAGGTTAGCCATAAGACTTTGAAGTGAATGCGCTCAAGGATTTTCAGCCAGTGGAGTAATATAAATAAGGACGTGAGTGATAATATGATGCTTTGGTTTATATGGTGATGCTGGAGAGTACATGAATGAACAGTCATTCCTCTGTATTGAGCTGCAATGAAATTATATTCTATAAAGATGTTACTGTTATTTTAGCATGTGTATGAAAATGACGTGCAAAATTCTGTCATTGCTTCAAAATCTAACTGTAGGAGAAGGCTTTCGTCTTAATAATATTACAATGGATTTGCTTTACCTCATATTTCGCTATAGTCAATTAGTCATTTATTATTATCTTCACTAAGTTTATGCCGAATAACAGCATAACGGTGTGCTATTACAGTGCTTCCCAAAGTGGTGGTCCGCGGACCGGTGCCGGTCCACAAGCCCTCAGTTGCCGGTCCACAAAGTGAGTCAAGAAACTGGTCAGATTGTCTTGTAATCAAGAAATGGCTATTATATTTTTAAATGTCATTGCAAAAAACACTTATTAGGCCAGCATTTAAAGGGCAACAGAGTTATAGAATTGGATAAACACGCATTTAAATCAATTTTAATACATATTTGAGAAATTTATTTTAGGTGATCATAAAAGATAAATAATTAATAAATTGGGCACCGGTCCTCCTGCAGTGGGAAAATTCCTGCCGGTCCGTGACACTAAAAAGTTTGGGAAGCACTGTGCTATTATACAACCAGGGCTGCCGACAGAAATTCCGGGCCCCTAGGCTGAGCAGTCACGGCGGGCCCCTAACTATCTTTAGCATTTTTTAGAAATTTCTTTTCTTACTTCCGCAAAAATTTCTTGATGACCTTCTTTTTGCTTTTCCGTGATATTGTCAGAAAGAAAATTGTCACAAGCCGCATTTTGCCCCCCCGTTACGCCACTGTATATTTTTTATATTTTATAAGGCATAAAATCATAACCTTTTTATATCTGATTATAATATATATCATAAGTTTTATTGCGGGGCCGGGCCCCTAAAAGTCTCCGGGCCCCTGGGCATTTGCCCCCCCTGCCCCCCTCTCGGCGGGCCTGTATACAACGGATAGGTAGCTTCAGTATTTCGTCATGAAGTTTATGCTGTGTGAATAATTTCATATTTAACTCAAAAAGAACTACTACTGATACATGAAACATGAACTCTTCTTGTAAGCATCTGAAAGGCGAATTTAAACGAAGTAATCTGTAATGTGGGAACCTGGACACTATTGGTGTTGGAACGGCTATGAAAAAAAACAACTGCAGAAACCTTTTACAGAGGCAATTGCTTTTAAAAGCATAACAAAACTCATCCTTGTCAAAGGTCATATGTGAGGCGATCTGACAAAATCATACTTATGTCTCAGAATCAATATTCACAAATAAATTAATTGAAATATTCTAGACTGAGATTAGCTGCAATATTTGGCAAATAAGTAGATTACACAGTGTACTAATGAAAATGCAAAAAAAGTAAAAATCGACTTTTCACTAAAATTGACTATTATCTCAATAATGCTGTCATGCGACATATTAAAGCCTGATTTTGTCAGATCACCTCACATATACAGATCCCGACTTTGTTTTGAATCTTGTGATGGGCGAAGCACATACGAATAAGATAACCATAACAACACAAACATATGTTGATTTTTTCAGAAACTGTATACTCGATGTGATCGTCTCACAGATCATCAGAGAACCGATGCTGGATATAAAAAAACATTGAAATTAACAATTAAGTGAGTATCCTGATGGCAAATACGAAAACCCATACTGGTGAAAAACCATTCAGGTGCCAGTTATGTCAGAAATCATTTATTGACGGTTGTCATCTGAAAACGCACATGAGAACCCATACTGGAGAAAAACCATATAGCTGCCAGTTATGTGAGAAATCATTTAATGAAGGTGGTCATCTGAAAACGCACATTAGAACCCATACTGGTGAAAAACCATACAGGTGCCAGTTATGTCAGAAATCATTTAATCAGGGTGGTACTCTGAAAAGGCACATGAAAACCCATACGGGCGAAAAACCATATAGCTGCCAGCTGTGTAATAAATCATTTATTGACGGTTGTCATCTAAAAACGCACATGAGGATCCATACTGGCGAAAAACCATACAGGTGTCAGCTATGTCAGAAATCATTTAATGAAGGTGGTAATCTGAAAACTCACATGAGAACCCATACAGCCGAAAAACCATATAGCAGCCATTTATGTCAGCAATCAATTGTCCCAGTAGGGACATTGAAGGGACATATGAAAACCCACACAACCGTCAAACCTTACGTGTACGAGCGTTGTAATGACAGATTCACAGATATTGGACTTCTAAAGAGTCAAAGAAAAACTTATGTAACTGAGAATCAACACTCGCACAACAAACCTTATACCAAGAGCAGTTCTTCAGTGAAGCAGTTTAAACTCCATGCAGGAACACCGCAACAGGATCTTAAAATGGGAAGTGAAGTAATTGCTAACCTGTCTGATCACTTCATCAGATTTAGTAGTACAGGCGATCTTGTTAAAGAAAATGAACGTTACTCAACGAACTTACATTCGAATTCTAGTGGAATTTCTGGTCCTTTTCCGAAAAGAGATGGAGAATGTCTGTACATTGGCAAATTCAAATGTCCTATACACAAAAAAGTGTTTGTCTCTAAGTCTTTTGGATGTGGTATATGCGACGTTATGCTGGAAATAGAGAAGGAATTTCTAGAGCATTGTTCTAGCCATCGATTTTCTCCACCTGACGACTTAGTTGCTGACCTGTGCTGAATTATGATTCCGCGTAATTACAGTTGAAAACAGTTGGAATTGGAGATTTTTAACGAAAAGATGAGCTATGGCTCTTTGGAAGTGCAGTATAACTGCATGTATATACAAATAGTTACTTTGTACTACTTTCTTTTCAGAATAGCTCCACAAAGTATGCTTCTGCTGGACCAGATATTTTACAGCAAAGTCAGGTGTAGGGCCCTACATCATTTTGTGAGACTTTTTTAGGCTATTGATATTGTCGTTGTTTCATAATTTTATTAAGTAATAGAATTTATTTGCTTATTCTACTTAGATTTAGTGTTAGACGTTTTGCTTGGTCATTACGAAAGATAAATGTGTAATCAAGTCATTTATCCTGTATATTTGGTGTTTTGTTGTAATTGATGATTTTTATGTTACCTTTAATTCTGTTTTAACCTCTACATAAATAGGCTGCATGTCATAAATTGCGCATACTTAAATTTCTCTGTATTTGTTTAATACGCTGAACTTTTATACTTGGCATTGATATTTTTCATTTAGTTTCAACTGGATTTTATCCTTGTTCAAAACTAAGCTTAATGTAAGCAACCTTACTGTAGAGTTGTTTAAGCTATCCGCTATGTCAATACGTACAGTGTATATTTACGTTGTCTAAGCCTATATATTTTTGTACCAGGTGGCTTATAAGGTAAAGATGTCTACTCTATACAGATGGTTACCTCCATAGAACGAGTATGCGCATATTACGAATAGTAAGATTTTTAGAAATTTACGAATATTGACGAATATTAAACTGGTCAACTAATATTCATTTTTTTCTTAAAAATCCGGAAATTTATAGTAGTAAAATATTCAGTGCCAAAAACTAGGTATTAGAGCTAGAACAAGAACAGTTACACGTTACAGTTGCTCATCTTATATCAGCCTACTTTATTGTTTGACGTGTCAATAGGCTACATGTGGGCCATTCAAGCAGTATTCAAATTTTTGGCGCTCAAACGAACGACACCAGTATGAAACAAACACCGATTGTATGACCCAGCTATCTCTATAATTCCCTATCCCTCAGCCCAAGATTCCTCCACTGAGTGGGAGGATTTTGGCCTCAGCCGAACCTGGCGTATAATTAATCAAAGTTGCCGGCATCATTGGAACTTCGGTACCGGAACATCAGTCATCCAAACATTGCTTAAAATTATACAGAATTACCGAGCGGGTGAGAGAGAAACAGACAGACGGAGAGATCGTACGATTTCTGTCCCTCTCTGTCCGAGAGGGAGAAAAATCGTATACAGAGACAGACAGAGACAGACCGACAGAGAGAGAGATCGTAGAGAGAGAGAGAGAGAGAGAGAGAGAGAGAGAGAGAGAGAGAGAGAGTCATGGTCGGCTTTTTACAGAGTTCCTAAGCTTACGGACCACGGCTCTAAGTACAGCGCCGCAAAACCAGTGCACATATTCTTAAATTAGTTCGTAAAAAATCGGAAACAGTAACATCATCAACGAATATTTACGAATATTACAAATGTCCTAATATTTACGAATATTAGCCTAAAGCTTGAAGTCACGAATTCTCGTTCTATGGTTACCTCATATATAAGTACCTAATACCAAGAAGATCGTCAGAAAAACCTTTTTACGTGATAGGTTTCTTCTCTGCAAGACTAATACTGAACCCGTTTAACCCTTTGGAGGTGAGGTGATGCATTGGAACGTTTCAGGTGAGGTGGGGTCTGACATACCCCAATAGAGGCTAGGAACCCAGCTAACAAAATAACATTTGTCGAATGTTAGCAAAACATATTTTTTTGGGCGCGCGAATATTTAACGCGAATGTACCGGAAATATTTTCTTGTGGACACGCCTCAATAATCGCCGAATATTTGTGCGAATGTTCGCTTAAAACGTTCTTATACTGTTATCCAAACATTCGCATAAAGCGAACGTTCTACGAATATTCTACTACTGTGTTTAGGCGAATGTTTTGTGTGTGTTTATGCGAATGTTTGGTGAATATCCCCTTAAAATGGCCTATGAATATTCGCAGTATGATGTTAGCTAAATATTAGCGTTCATCGCATGTTCTTAATTTCACGTATGTATACGTCCGTCGATGAGCATCGCTATTTCAACGGAGCTTTCCATATAATTATTTCCTGCAGCTGTCACCCATCCTGCAGTATGAACGGGCCTCGAGGTTTAAGTATAATTATCATTAAGTTAAACCTTGAGCCCGGTTAAGTCAGACTGCCGCTATAGGATGGTGGCAGATATATATATATATATATATATATATATATATATATATATATATATATATATACATACATGTATATATATATGTAAATATATATATATATATATATATATACCTGGAAAATATGGAGAGCTCCGTTAACAGCGGTGCTGATCGACAGAGGTGAAAAGAAAGATATAAATATAGCTTTCGCATATATATCTTGCTCAACATCTGCAATCATTAACATTAATCAATAGAAACAATTAAAGTTCAACTAACACGTTTTACAAAATTTCTTAAACATGCATACCTCAAAAACATGCTGCATTTTCATTAAAAAAAACAAAATAAATAAGTTTAAAAACCAAACTAAAACTATATGCCGTTTAAAGATTATAGGTTTATGCCACCTATAGATCGACATCTTAATGTAGATTACTAGACTTTGTGAAATATCTTGGTCAATTGTAGTACTATAGGTACTAAATTTGGTGCACACGAACTTCAGTCTATTCTTTCTAAACCCTGCGAATTTTATTACAATTGATGCAACGGTTACGAGGATATACCCTTATGAAATTGGGTGGTTGAGGAACCAAGTTACCAACACGTAAAACGCATCGACAGATGCGTGCGCGGCTGATCATCCTGACTCAGCACCAGTTCTCCGACAGCATTGATATTTGTTTGCGTCCGTGGTTTTGTTTGCGTCTCGTGGTTTCCTTGCAACTGATCCGGTTGTGGCAATCTTTTTTAACAGCTTGCTGACACCAGCTAGGGACCAATTTTTCATTGGAAATTCTGTAATGAGTCTCCTACGCCATACCCCTTCGTCTCTCTCAACTCCTTGATTAAAATCTTGTCCTCTGCACTGAAAACCATTTCTTTACAACCAACTACTGTTACGTAAAACAGGTCTCGTAGTGTAATTGTTTCCGAAAATGACTCTTATAAACAACAGCCTATCCCTGCGGTAGCCAGAAAAATGACGTAATTCTATGCGTTTTACGTGTTGGTAACTTGGTTCCTCAACCACCCAATTTCATAAGGGTATATCCTCGTTACGGTTGCATCAATTTTAATAAAATTTGCAGTGTATAGATAGAATAGACTGAAGTTCATGTGTACCAAATTTAGTACCTATATAGGTACAATTGACCAAGATGATCAGCCGCGCACGCATCTGTCGATGCGTTTTACGTGTTGGTAACTTGGTTCCTGAACCACCCAATTTCATAAGGGTATTTCCTCGTAACCGTTGCATCAATTTTAATAAAATTTGCAGGGTATAGATAGAATAGACTGAAGTTCATGTGCACCAAATTTAGTACCTATAATGGTACAATTGAACTAAGACTATATCACAAAGTTTAGTGTTCTACTTTTATGCCACCTATAGATCGACATCTTAATGTAATTAAAGTCAATGCAGAATAATTCCTATTTGATGATAAAAGATATTGATTTTTAAGAAACAAATTGGTTAATTACTGGTAAATCAGCGGTGTATACCTTGTAATAGGTCTATAAGTAAAAGTAAGTGAGTAAGTAAGTATATTCTGCAATACAAAATCAGCAAACTCACTATGGGACAACAATGTTTAAGGCAAATAAACCTGGACGATAAAGCTGATGGCCACATTCCTGCATGTCTGAATTCTGCATCAACAATATATATATATATATATATATATATATATATATATATATATATATATATATATATATATATATATATATATATATATATACATATCTATAATGTCTTCCAAATAATTTGGTCAATAATCACTGCTACACAAAATGAGGGCAATTAATCTATAATTGCACATGCCTTGCTGAAAGCAATTATAGTTCTTCAAGTCATTATTGAACTATTATAATTCTACTGAACGTTATTTATTTCGCTGGCTGCAGTGTCGATCAACGAGGATTGCCATAACAATATACTGCATCGACTGAGATGAGTATACTGCTCATAGCTAATCTGTGTCAGTTTCATCGTGTGCAGTCCTGACCCGCGCTTGATCAGAATGCTGTTTCGACTTTGGCTGTAGTATACAGAACACACACACAAGACAATTAATACATATATATTATAACTGCTATATAGGAATAATATGGAATATATGTATCTGTTGCTGCAGCCTTCGGCAGGTATTAAGAGGTCAAAGAACGTGCTTCACATTTATTGGTATATATAGTGCAATAGCAGCATGCAGTACGTGATCAGGTAAATGTGACGTTAATTAGGCGCATAATGTGCACAAAATATGATCTAGCTAATGTATTCTTGAAGAAAGGGTAAACATAGTAAAAATGGTTAAATGTAGGATTAATACATTATCAATGTCCAAGCAACTGCATATATCTGCAAGATCCTAAAAGTAATTAAGCATTATTGACAATTAGTATAACGATAATAGTTGAATAATAAACTAATAAATGAAGCAGTACTAATAACAAAATACCGTAAATTTCAAGCCGCCGGGTCTATGCGGTGCATTGCGAAGAACTTCTGCAATGGCCTCTTCTATTTCCTGTTCTTTACATGTTTTGAAAATCCTTGCAGTAGCTCCTATTGCATATGTAAACAATAACAAATATACAAATGGTTGATATTTTGCCATTCCGAGTTCAAGGTCTATAGCAAGTCCAATATGGTGAATAATAGCATATGTACAATTCCAAGCCACAGGCGTAACATGTGCACAATTTGTACATTATATTGTCCCAGTAGATCCACCTATGAATAAATGTTGAGGCTCATTATATGGTGCTTGGTTACATGGATACAAGCATACACTGGGGTGACGACATAATCGCAAGATTGTTTCGGGCCAATGAAACCGACTAAAGAAAGAGACAATTTGCTTATATAACCGTGAGACAATAAATAAGAACAGATATTATCACTGAAAATATTGCCAATTCCATTTCTTTGTAACAGTCATAAGTTTTAAATCCGCGGTTAGATCATCAGTGCAGGAAAGTATACATATTCCGATTTCTATTATATTCAATCTTTAGAATACTCACTCAAAATAATGCGGCACGTCCTGAGCTCAGCGAATGGTCGTTTTCCCTTACGGCCTTTGAAGCTCATCATTGACCACACTTTATTTGTTGCCAACTTTCGCATGATCTTGCGAACAGTGTCTGTTGGCTTCCTTCCGCCAGTTATGGAAAGTAGGTTTACCTTTAACAGTGATTTAAAAGTAATTGAGCTGCAATTAACCCATGTAAACTGCGGAAATGTTGCCACTGAAAGAATTGTATATTTAACTTCATACAAATTCCTACAGACATAGGCCTATGTTTGTAACTGATTTTGGCAGACCATCAAAGACCATGGGACAGTGGATATAGAGTATAAAACAAGTTCTTTGTTCTTGAAGTAGTTTAGTCTGTTGTTGTTTTCATGAACATTTAAAAGTGATAATATAATCATAATGTCAGTATTTCTCCAGCGCCCACAAAAACGAAGTCACAGGAACCAGCTTATTCACAGGCGCTTATAGGTCCAATGTTTCATAATTATATTATATATACAATGAGCAGTGAGCACAAACACAAAAAGGCATATTACCATCTTCTTTTTGAATTCCGTGTCCTGCAACTTCTCCTCAAACTCGAGCAGTTCTTCAATTGAATCCATCTTGGATGGAATCAATTCATCCAAAGTGTCTCCGGAACCGGAAGACAGACTGCTCGCAGCAATCTGACGTAGCAACAAGTTCTGCTCCTGCTGATTTTCTATTATCGTATCCAATTTGGCCATAACACTAACTTGAAAGCCTATATGAAATGAAAATGCCAAAGCAAAAGAAAAAGCAGTTATGCAACCACAACATAAAGATCAAACATGCAAGAAAAGTACGTAAAGTTTAAGATTTGAAACATTCCTATCACACCGCAGCATTTACTTGGTATAGGCCCAGGACTGTAAGATGCCTGCACGGGATATGGCCCACTTGCCTATACTCGCTACTTCATTGGCTGTGTCACTAGATCAACTGTACGGCATCTGCTTATTCGTGACGAAACAAAGTTCATATACAATAATCTTGAGCTATTGATGAACACCATTTATTTATGTAACGTTTCAGTACTTCACGTTTCGTAATTTAAAACATTACGGCGGCTGGTGTAAGCTACAAACTGCTGCATTAGTTTTAAATGGTGTTCATATTGCAAGAATTTTTGTAGGGGGCTGACAATAGCATACATATGCCAATACTCAAAATTATAAGTAGGTTTTCTAGTCAAACGCAGAAAACCATCGATTAAAAATCGCAGCATAGGCATTTCAGAAACTAATATCGCAATATCGATGTCCTGCAATATAACAGGACTAAGAATAATATCGAGGGAACTTTAAATGAAAGAAATAGTGCAAATAAGTAAATTCTAACTGGTGACAGCAGGACGACGAATTGCATGATTTTCTTCTGATCTTTGACGACTTGAATCTGCATGACCGGGTGTTGAAACTTGTCCGTCATTATCATAGTAGCCATCGCCTTGTCCAGCTCCCGCACATGGTAGGTGTGGTGGACGCCTTTGGCACTGTCAGATCACGACCATTCCTTTCTGCAGGAGGCTTTCGGTGTCGAACAGGATTCAGTAGATGACCAGGCAGATCAAAAATCGTCGGAACAGCTCCTGAAGCCAAACATAACATATTTTCAGTTCAGAAGTGGATTGAGTTTGAGTTTATTGAGTTTGAGTTTATTGAACCATTTTGCATTCAAAATTACAAGTACACAATTGCAATCAGATTAAACAACTAAATTAACTAACAGCGTGTTAGAGATTAACAGTATGCGAGCCAACAGAATGTGAGTATGCGAGTCAAGTTGCAAATGATTCATGGGGAGATGAAGCTGGGACAGCTTATCTAGTCTTCCCCATTGGTTACCGGTCACAGAAGTACAACAACAAAATGTATTAAGTTAACAGGCTAAGGCAGCCATACAGTTAGTAACAGTATTCATAGTCCAACGATAATAGACAGCATCACACTCCAAGTTTAGTAATTTTACCTGGATAAGAGACTGCTGCAATCCCATTTTAGTTTTCATCTGCAAAGCTACATTGTCAAGTCTGTTCTAAGATTACATATCTACATTACTTGAATCATAATTCACTATTATGAAGTAAGTAAGTTGTTATAAGCAAAATACAGTCAATGCAGTTCTACATCACTTAATCATAATTATCATGCAAGCTGTTACGAAAAAAATGCTATAAATTCACCAGGTTTAAGTTGATCTCTAAGTCCAGTGCGATCAAAACAATCGGGTGTGAAATGGTTTGAACAGACACGTGAGTGTATGGTCGCCTTAAATGCTGTCCGATGCATAGCATGTTCCCATTTTCTCGCAAGATCTGGTTTCGACCATGGGAAGCTGTCACATAAAAACAAGAGATCTTTAGTTTCAGTTGATAAATTACATACAACAATTATTATAGGCTACAATTATTATAATTCCTCAAATCAAAATGGTTAATCCAGCACAAGTTTTTATACTCAGTGCGATGGTATCAAAGCGGAGAATCATGAAAGTGTTGTCAATAAGAGTCAAGACCCGTCATGAGACTGTGGGCAAAGGGCATAGGTAGTTTATTTCTTTGGTGGGAGCAACTTATGTAAAACATGCCCTGTGTTGGTTAGAACAACTGTGAAGAGACCGGTATCAGCCATGCCACACAGCCGGTCAAAGGTTGGGCTGTCAACAGGGGAGGTACCCCTGCCGGATCATCTTACTTCTGATGCATTGGAGCCTGTTTTTATCCTGCTGACATAGTTTCATCAATCCAACTTCCATTTAGGCAAACAATTATTTTCATCAATCCAGCTTCCATTTAAAATTAACAATATAAAATAATTTAGCACAAGTAAACTACGGTTTTACCAGTACAACGATGATGCACAAATAAACGTAAATATTGTTTGTAAAATTCGATTACTAATTTGAGGAACATGGACTGTTTATAGTTCAGCTTAAAAGGACCCAGTGATACGACTAAATTATAGACTTATTTATACAGAGCAAATAATAGCCATATTTTGAAACATGGTACTGTATCACTTACGCGTGAAATGTTATTCCTTGCTGCTTGGAGCGTTCGCCGGAATATTGGTTACATCCGTACGCAACACAGGTCGATGGTTACATCCGTACGCCACACAGTTCTTTCCAGTGTATCTTTTTGTTTTCACTTTACCGTCCAACAAACTTTCTTCGTTACTATCTCCCATTTTGTTCCTATAATCTATCAACGTCGGTAAATGTACTATTCACCATGAAATTGGTTGTTTAAAACTGGCGCTTCTCAGTTCGCCAATGACATCCAAGATGGCCGGTTGCCAAAACAGACCCGAGGCTTCGGCAAAAATCACGTGATCTCACTGGCCTGCGTCTATCGCTTGCACGTTTATATGGAGTCTATCGCTTGCACGTTTATATGGAGTCGATCGACGAGTATATATATGCATACGCATGCATGCGCATATACATGCATATATCTGCTGCAGATGTGTATACCATGCAGTCCATCGCTTTTGTCCAAATTAAAGCGGTTAAATTTAAAGTCTTTGGTTTTGTCAGTTTACATATTCATTCCGGATGTTTCTATAGCGCTTAATTGAGATCTTCATGCATGAACTCCATAATGTGCATAAGCATAATATATATATATATATATATATATATATATATATATATATATATATATATATATATATATATATATATATATATATATATATATATATTTACACAGTATACTTCGTAAATTCACATTTATTTTCATGAGATAATTAATATTCAAAATATATATGGTCGAAAATATCGCAGTACAATATTAATTATACGCGCGCGAGTATACATGCATATATATGCACGGAATTTAATTAATATTGTGTGTGCATCAAATGTTCATGTAATATTTGCCGGATATTTGTCGCAAATATTCGTTAGGCATCATGCTCGCGATATTCGCAAAAGTTTGGCAAATGTTCGTAGAATATTCCCTGGATATATTTCGTAAACATTCGCTGGACATTACCCCCGCGAATATTCGCGAATATTCGGTGTTAGCTGGGAAGTCGCAATATCAACTATATAACATTAATTGTGAGCTTAACTATAGTTGTGTAACCAATTATCAGCTAAACTGATGATTATCTGGAACAAATAACTGGTTTCAGTCATTATTGAAATGACCAGCGCCGTGGCGCTCAAAATCAAAGCGGTCCTCTCTGCAATGGCATGGCATCTTCGTGGCCATTGAAACATGTAACGTTTGCGAACACGTGACATAATACCCGTAATAATTGATCAATTTTGCATCAATGCAAAACTACATATCGTCGCCTGAGAATTATCTTGTCGTATCTCCACTTTTTTTCGAAAAGCAGTTTAGAGTTGATTTGTAGCAGAATTTTTCGGATCTTTCTTCAGTTTCAATTGCTAAGAGATACGACAGGTCGTTTTAAAGATATTCAACAAAATATACTGTCGTATGTCCTGTTTTCAGACAGATTTTATCGTATCTCCACACAGCATTCGTGCACCCCAAGAACGGCACATGGTTAAACCAATTGACGGGAGGACGCTGTTTCGGGAGGCCAATGAGAAGAGAGTTGCAGTATTCCAAGCGGGAGAAAACAAATGCATGGACTTATATATGGTGGTAAGGATAGAGGGAGACCATCGTCTGATGGCCTTGAGGCGCCTCAATTGAAAGAAACAGGAGCGGGTCAGGTTCGCTACGTGCTCCGTGAACTCGAGGAAGGAGTCGAATGTGACACCCAAGTGACCGACACTAGAAGAGTAAGTGAATGCAGAGAATAATTTTCTCAGTCAGTAATAGAAAATCAAGCTTAGTGTAGCATTACTCTCCCTTCCAATTTTCTCATCCTAGACGATTTCCAGGCTTTAGCAGCAATTTTTCTATCGCCTATGTCTCGCTGCAGAACTTATGCGTAAGCTGGTTCTCAGTGCTTGACATTGATTTGCGAATCAGATTATCGAGATTACGATATCACGGTTTGTTTATTTGATCGGCGTACATGTTTTGCATATTATGTTAATGCACTATGATGAGGCAGCTTTCCAATAGTCTGTTCACTTATTTTTTTCTAGTATTTCATAAATGTCACAAATAACTATTGAGAAATATGACTGTTAAATAATGATAATTTATATTATAGGCTAACATAAAATCTCTTTTGCGGCAGTGCGTTAAATCTATTCGCTAGATGACAGGATATCCTCTCTAAGACTTCAGTTTGTTACTCATTGTAGCGAAACACTTTCATCGTCGCCATTTTGTCCTGATGTCAGTGTAAACCAGATTATAGAAATTCGACTTTAATTCCAAACATGGTTAGATTCTATAGCTCTGTGCATATAATTTATTTGACTAACACACATTTAATTAACGGCAGCTAAGTCAGTGAGAAAGTTGCTAATAATATAATATTGTGGTTTTATCTTAATGTTTTATTTCCTGTTAACGATGTCTGAAAAGTCATTCAGACGAACATCAGACCACTAGATGGCGTCAGACGCAGTTCCGTGTCAGGAAGGGTGCGACCCGAATCCCAAAAACACCGAAACGAATTTCGGCCAGATCCCCGAAAGTAATTTTCTTAGTCCGACCTGAATCAATAGGCTATAATTGACAAATAAACATGTGAGTAGGCAGTATATCGATATACACAAAGGCAATTTAACTCTGAACAGCTTCCTGCGGTTTGTCCGCTTTCTAGAAAACTGTTTTTGGGAAATCGGGCTTTAGTGTGTTTTCAGCGTTTTCGGGATTCGGGTTTCAGAGGTTCGGGTTAAAATTGACTTGAATTTCTTTGTCTATACATTATTATTATTATTATTATTATTATTATTATTATTATTATTATTATTATTATTATTATTATTATTATTATTATTATTATTATTATTATTATTATTATTATTATTATTATTATTATTATTATTATTATTAGACTGTTATTTATAGCGCGCCTAAACAAAATTGGAATCTTGCACAAAGGCGCGTAACAGAAAAATCAATCATAGTAAATCTTAAACAGATGTGTTTTAAGGTTAGTTTTGAAAATCGATAAAGTTGGGGATTTGCTGATAAAGACGGAGTTTGTTCCATTCAGCCGGGCCGGCTAGCGCAAATGCCCTGTTACCAAGTTTTTGAGTGATCGTGTCACAACAAAATCACATGGACGTGGAATGGTGTATTTCTAAGTACAGGCGTCAGGCCATTCTGTTTTGAGACAGATCTGTAACATTAATGGTTTAAGTAAGACAAATTTTAGTAGAAAAGTGCTTAAAGAATTCATGGAAATGTGCCTTGCCATTATTATTAACTAGTCACTCAACGACGAATCATAATCATCTTAATCGTAAACTACAAATTTCTAAGGCGCTACTCTAAATCTAAGCTCAGAGCACTGCAGCTTATTCACGAGCAGAGCATCGTGTATACGAGGGGTTGTCCATAGATCGATATCCAGTCCGAGTCCGATTGCCAGACAGACCAGTGACAGGTTGATCAGCACCCCTTCAACGGGACTACTCAGAGGCGCTCCCGACTCCAGCACGGACAAAAAGTACAGTTTTGAGTCTAATAAAGAATGTCATTGTAAGAGACACAGGAAGCAGGCTTAGCCAGTTCCAGACCATTTGGCCCACCACGGAAAAGGGATATGGATCGGTGGGAGATCTTGAGGCGCGTAGTAACTGCTCTGTAAAAAAAATGTCGACCCCCCCTCTACATCTTTTGTTGAGCTCTTTTTGCAACACTGAATTGGACGTTTTTGCAACATTGTGTTGCCTTTTTTACGCAACAGTAGCTGTTGCTAAGAGTAGGCAACACTCAATGTGGACAGGAGAGTGAGATATGAGGACGAACGGGTTGATCGGGATGGTTAGACCGATGGTGAAGAGTGTGCAAAGGTGCTTTGGATGGTAGTATTACATTGAGTTGTAGGTTAGACTAAGTTGAAGTGGATGCGCTCAAGGATTTTCAGCCAGTGGAGTAATATAAGGACGGGAGTGATAGTGTGATGCTTTGGTGCATATGGTGATGCTTGAGTATATAATTATGAATGAACATTCATTCCACTGTATTGAGCTGCAATGAAATTATGCTCTATGAACATGTTGAGAACCCACACAGGAGTTAAGCCGTACATATGTCAGGGTTGTAATAAAGGATTCACAGATATTGGACATCTGCAGAGTCACTGCAGAAGAACTCATGCAACTGCGAAGCAACACTCGCGCAATAAACCTTATACCAAGAGCAGTTCTACAGCGAAAGAGTTTAAACTCCATGCGGAAACACTGCAACAGGATCTTAAAATCGGAGGTGAAGTAATTGCTAACCTGTCTGATCATTTCATCAGATTTAAAAGTCCAGGAGTTACTGATAAAGGAAATGAACGTTACTCAACGAACGTACATCCGGATTCTATTGGAATTGCAGGTCCTTTACCGAAACTTAGTGATGGAGAATGTCTGTATATTGGCAAATTAAAGTCTCCTATGAATACAACAGCGTCTTTGTCGAAATCTTTTGGGTGTGGTATATGTGACGATATGCTTGAAATAGAGAAAGAATTTCTAGAGCATTGTTTTAGCCATCGATTTTCTCCACCTTACGACTTATTTGCCGAGTTGTGCTGAATTATGATTCCGCGTAATTGCATTTGAAAACATTTGGAATTAGTGATTTATAGTGAAAAGATGAGCACTATGGAAGTACAGGATACCTACATATATACGAATAGTTGCTTTGTGCCACTTTCAATTAAGAATACTTAGACAACTGTAGGCATTCTGATGTAGAGAATACAGAGGTTTCTCCTTATGGGCAACTCATATCATAATCTAAGGTTTTGTCTTTTCTAACATATTATTTGTAAGACTGTACAATTGCTGCATGCCATCACAATCAAATTTTATGCTATTATTACTAAAGACGCGGCAAAGTCTTTCACTCTGGATTGCATTACACGACAATTTTCTTGTTAAATATTAAATTTATCTGCACAAATACATCGGCTGGACTAGATATTTCATAATGCGGTTAGCTGTACATCATTTTGTGAGACTATTTTAGACTATTGATATTGTTGCTGTTTTCAAAATATATTAAATATTATGATTAATTAGCTTATTCTACTTAGATTAAGTGTTAGACGTTATGCTTGGTCATTATGAAAGATAAATGTGTAATCAAGATTTTGAGATATCCTGTAAATTTTGGTGTTTTGTTTGTTTTTGGTGATTTTATGTTACATTTAATTCTGTTCTTATAACCTCTGAATAAATAAGCTGCTTGTCGTATATTGCACGTGCTTAAATTTCTATGAATGGAATAAAAAATTTTTTTTAATACGCTGAAATTTTATAATTCCAATTGATATTTTCATCTAGTTTCATCTGGATTATATCCTTGTTCGAAACTAACGTGAGCAACCTTACTGCAGAGTTGTTTAAGAGTAAGGGTTTAATTTCAAATGACCATGTAGGTTTTTTCATCTCAAATTTTTCCGTATGGAATACAAATTTGACCTTTTAGGTAACTGTAGGGGGTTCATTTACACACGTTTTGAGGTAAAATGTGAGATGATATCTCATACCGTTCAAAAGTTATACCCAATATACCCGAGGCACCAGGGGGGTGGATACCACCCCCTAGATTTTCGACTATATCTTATCCGTCATTTAATATTAAGAGAAACAAATTATACCATTCTATAGAAGGAATGTGGGGCTACATTTCTATGGTCACTGAGTTGACCTGAGACAACCGGAAGTGCTCAAAATAAATAATAATACGCGTAACATGCGTGGAAAATGGCTGAATGGAAGCACTCCCCTTAGTTTTTGTCTGTAGCGTATTCATTTGTCTTCCTGGAAGAGAAACAAAGATACCATTCTTTAGAGGGAATGTAGGGCTTCATTTGCATACCTACATCTTTGTCTTTTGAATACCGGAAGTGATCAAAATAAATAATAATACGCGTAATCTGTGTGAAAATGGCTGAATACAGCATTACAACGTAAACCGATATATATGTATGGATATATATGTATGGATGTACATTTATACTATATAAACACGTGTAGGGATGATTGTTTGTATCTTTTATACATAGATTAGTTACATAATCTTATATTTGTTTATCGAAAAAGTACAAAATGTACGCAATAATATACAATATTGCTAATTAATGGGTTCCGTTGTTAAAAGTGATGTAATATCGAGGTGCATTCACATAATGTACAACTAAATATACCATTCTGTGCATAAATGAATGCTGAATCCATTGCTATATTACAAGTTATGATATGTAAAACCAAACACGAAATCCAGGGGAGTGGTAACCACCCCCGTCCCGCTTGGTAGCCAGTGTTACAAAAAAACGCTTGGTAGCCCTAGGGTTAAGAGTAAGGGTTTAATTTCAAATGACGCATGTAGCGTGCATTCACATGGTTACCTAATGAAACTGGCATTGAGTTTAAGATCCTGATGCTACGCGTAATTCTCTAGCAGTTATGTGCTCCATCTTATCTCAATGTCTTCGCTTCTCCTCAGTCTCTTCCATTCCTGGTCGCACATTTCTCCTCGTTTCAATAACTCTCTTCAATAACTCTTTTTCAATAACACTTTTTAATAACTCTTTTCAATAACAATTTTCAATAACCCTTTTAAATAACCATTTTCAATAACCCTTTTCAATAACTCTTTTCAATTACTCTTTTCAATAACTCTTTTCAGTAACCCTTTTCAATAACTCTTTTCAATAACCCTTTTCAATAACCCTTTCAATAACTCTTTTCAATAACCCTTTTCAATAACTCTTTTCAATAACTCTTTTCAATAACTCTTTTCAATAACTATTTTCAATAACTATTTTCAATAACTCTTTTCAGTAACTCTTTTCATTAATTCTTTTCAAAACCCTTTTCAATAAGCCTTTTCAATAACCCTTTTCAATAACTCTTTTCAATAAGCCTTTTCAATAACTCTTTTCAATAACTCTTTTCAATAACTCTATTTAATAACTCTTTTCAAAAACAATTTTCAATAACCCTTTTAAATAACCATTTTCAATAACCCTTTTCAATAATCCTTTTCAATAACCCTTTTCAATAAATCATTTTCAATAACCCTTTTCAATAACTCTTTTCAATAGCCTTTTCAATAACCCTTTTCAATAACTCTTTTCAATAACTCTTTTCAATAACTTTTTTCAAAAACACTTTTCAATAACTATTTTCCATAACTCTTTTCAATGACTCTTTTCAATAACCCTTTTCAATAACTAACTCTTTTCAATAACAAACTCTTTTCAATAACTAACCTCTTTCTATAACTCTTTTCAATAACCCTTTCAATAACTCTTTCAATAACAATTTTCGATAGCTGGCACCTGAATGGTGCTTCACCAGTATGAGTTCTCATGTGTATTTTCAGATGACAACCTTTATTAAATGATTTCTGACATAACTGACACCTGTATGGCTTTTCGCCTGTATGGGTTTTCGTATTCTCCATCAGGATGCTCACTTAATTGTTAATTTCAACGTTCTTCTCCAGAATCGGTTCTTTGAGGAGTTGCGAGATGAGCTCATTGAGTAAAGAGTTTCATTGATTTATTGATACAGTTTCAGTGTTTTTCTCCAGTGTTGGTTCTTTGATGAGCTTTGAGTATACAGTTTCTGAAATAATTAACATATGTTTGTGGTTTAAAATGATTCGCATGTGCTTCTCCAATCACAATATTCCAGAATAAGTCGGGATCTGTATAAGACTTTTGAGAATGATGAATTTTGGTATACGGTTCAAAGCTATTACCTAGAGCTATGAAAAATTTCTGCAATTGTTGTTGTCGTAGCAATTCCAACACAAGCAGTGTCCAGTTTCACACATTACTGATTACTTCTTTATGTTCGAATTTCAGATGCTTACAAGAAGAGTTCATGTTTCATGTGTCAGTATAGTAGTTCTTTTCGCTTAAAATAAGAAATAAATCACAGAAAAACGAAATACTGAAGCTATCCATCCGCTGTAAAATAGAACACCTTTAAGCAATTTTTCAGAATATAGGGAAAGATGAGGTCAAACAAATCCACTCTAATATTATTGAGATCAAAGCCTTGACTTACAACTGGATTTTGAAGCACTGAAAGAATGTTGCTCGTCATTCTCATACACTTGCTAAAAATAGCAGTGAAACGTCGATATTTAATTTGATTATTGAACATAATTTATATAGGGCATATCCGATTTTTTGCCGATTTCGGGTACCGGATATTAGGCCTACAGACCATTATTTGCCGATTCCGATTAGTAATAAAGATTGACCAAGTGTCCACGCCTGTGGTGGATTTGGCAGGCTGCAGATCTGGTTGATGAAAGGGGTTGCAAGAGATCTCGACAAAGGCTCTCTCCTAATCCCTCCCTCCCTTCTTTAGGCTTCAATTAATCCCTCTCAGATGAGGGGTAAGCCACACTTTCACACCTTTGCCGACGTGTTCAGGGTTGCTGAGGTCCAGCCCTCCTCCCGTCGTGTGATCAATGTATAGACGGAAAGCTTATAGTCTCCCAGTTAATAGCCAATTCATTATGACAAAATTTGTGAATCCTTAGAAAAAGGAAGAATCTAACAACTCTAGTGAATGGCCTATTGTAAAAGCTTCGGATTACATCAAAGATTTGAACCTTCTGCAGTTTCCAATGTAATTCAACGCGGCCTTTTATAATTACACCCCATGGAGTAATTGGAGCTGCTGATTAGATGAACTGTGACTGCCGTCTGGATTATATAATCTGCCCAATTAGTGGAACATCAAAGAAAGGACCCTCACAGTAAAAATTATAATAGGATGATGAGTGATCTGTGAATTGCTATAGCTCCTTAGCAAACCGACGAAAAGCAAACTTCATTAATCGGCAATTTAGGCAAACCGATTCCGGATAATTCCGGGTAGTCCAAAATCAGCAAAATCGGTTGACTGATCCGGATTTCGGTTATGCCCTAATAATTTCAGTGCAGCTCAAAACAGTGGAATTACTGTTCAATCATATACACTCAAGCATCGTCATATACACCTAAACATCACAACATCACTCCCGTTCAGGGCCGTTCTTAAAACACTCCACTGGCTGAAAATCCTTGAGCGTATCAACTTCAAAGTCTTATGCTTAACCAAAAACTCAATATAATACTACCCAAATCCCAAACGGTATAGCATGTCATAAATATAATGTATTAGTAAAACTAGAAGTTGGATGAGCGATGAAAACAAGGTATTAATGCTAAATTATTGCAGTAACATTAGAAGTTGGATGAGCATATTTATAGCAGAGATATAAGCTGGATGAGCAATGAAAAAATCGACGCTAAATTATTTCGGTAAAATTAAAAATTAGATGAGCGATTAACATATTTTTAGTAGATGTAGAAGTTGGATGAGGGATGGAAATATGTCATAGTAGAAATAGAAGTTGGATAAGCGATGAAAACATGCCTAAAATATGTTTAAAAATTTTAAGAACTGCTATACCGGTTGGAATTTGGTTAAATGCATCCTGGTTCACCCGTTCGTCCTCATATCTCACTCTCTCCCGTTCCCTTATCAAATAAATTAGCAGTATTTTAAATTGCCACACATGCACATTCATGATTTGCACACAATTGGATGTCATATACATGCAGATTACTGTAACTCAATTCTAATTGGCACCACCAAGTCCAATCTACAGAAGCTCCAGAGTATTGGCTCTCTTTGATTAGAGTCATAGTAAAATATCAAGATATGAACATAAAACCCCTTTACAAAATCACTGCATTTGCTTCCTGTTCATCAGAACATTTCTTTTAACTTGGGTCTCATGGCCTAATAAACACTGAACTCTGGTCAAACACATTACTGAAAATCAGGCCGTGTTCTTCAGCGTTATCGCAACGTCATCACAAATATTGCTATTCTGGTGGAATCTAAAGCTACAACTGTTATAGGTGAATGAGCGTTTTCAGTTGCTGGACCTATATTTGTCAATTCCCTCCAAGTATATATCGTCTCGTTCTGCTCAGTCCCTTACATGCTCAACTTCGAACCCTGGCAAACTCACCTGCAAAATGGGTAAATATATGTAGAAATTGGCATGCCTCTCCTACAGAGGAGTAGAAAGGGAGCCACAATGTGATCAATTAAGCAGAAAACTGTTGCAAATAGATAAAAAGAATGACATTATTTTAACTATAAGATTACTGGTAAAATTACAATGTTGGTGGTAAGACCAGATGCCCATGAAGAGGATTAGGCAACTGATGATAGAACGTCTCATTTTACCTACAGCATAATTTGGTCAAATTACGTTGGTCGTACAATGTTGGTGGGAAGATCAGATGCCCAATTTTACACATGAAGAAAAGTAGACACCTGATGACATACATGTATGTTGAGGCTAAGAAAGTGAAGTTGTTACAACTGCATACCCATGGCTATCTTTCAGGATTAGATTAAGCAATTTCTCTCCCTCTTCTATATACATACAAAATTGTAGTTATATCTATGTTTATACTTGTGTCGATACAGAACTGAATTAAAATCTAAACTGTACATTTTCTAAGCGATAAAACAGTTTGAATAGCTGCAAATTTACAAATTGATATAGTTCATTGTCCAAAGTTATTTATAGTAATCTACTTTTAAAGTTTTATGCTGAAACTGCCTAGAATTTTAATCAATTTGTGAGATGCAAACAGAGTTTTGCAGCACATAAGTAATGATTTCAAAATATCATAGATATGTATTATGTCAAGTAATGCACCTTTATGTGACTATGAAACAGTAAAAATTTTGTTTTAGAGCAGCTGTTAATCAGGTCATTTAAATCGCTTAAAGCCCCAATAATTCTGCTATCAATATTTGCACATAAAGTTTAAACCATGCACTTATACAATATTAATCACTTGTCTTCAACAGTTCAACTGCTGAATTTAGAAAGAACAATTCCAACAAGAAATTTGTTAAACTATGAAAACAGGAGAATCTGATATCGTTTCCCTTCTCATAATTTATAGTCACAAATTTATGGTTGGAAAAAAGTATTAAACACATCTTATATGTTGCCTGGAACACTTTAATTTTAAATCAAAACACTTAAATTTACCATCACATTCAGTAAATGAAGACTTTGCCAAATTTATTTTACATCATTTTTTTCATTAAATGGAAACTGGATTGATTGAAAAATTCTTCATGAAATGGAAGAGGAATGGATTATAGTTATGATAGACATAGGTAGAGTGCTTTCTTACCAACGTCAAGTACGGCACTGAAGATATTAGAATAATTTAGCAACCTAAACTACGGGATAACCCTAAATTACATGCATAGAGTTATAGACTCTAACCAGGTTTGGCATTAAATTCGAATTTCTCCATAATCTGGTTTAAATTTAACACAAAATGGCGACGATGAAAGTGTTTCGCTACAATAAGCAGTAAGCTGAAGTTTTAGAAAGTATATCCTGTCATCTAGCGAATACATTTTAACGCGCTGCAACGACAGCGATTTCTACGCTAATAATTATAAATTACCAATAACAGTCATATTTGTAAAATTGATATTTATGGCATTTATGTAATACTGGAAAAAGAAGTGACCAGACTGTTGGAAAGCAGGCTCATAATAGCGCATTAACGTAATATTCAGTAGGCCTACGTGTAGGTCCTACTCAGAATAAACAAACCGTGATATCGTAATTTCGATAATCTGATTCGCAAATCAATGTTAGGCCTAATAAGCACTGCGAACCAGCTTACTCGTGAGCTCTACAGCGCGTCATAGGCGATAAAAATGCTGCTAAAACCTGAAATCGTCTAGAATGAGTATGATTGGAAGGCAGAGTATTGCTTAACTAAGCTTGATTTCCTATTACTGACTGAGAAATTCTCTGCACTCAGTACTACTCACATACTCTTCTAGAGTCCGACACTTGGGTGTCACTTACGACTCCTCCCTCACGTTCACGGAACACGTTACACGTTGCGAGCCTGACCCGATCCTGTTTCTCTCAGCTGCGGCGTCTCTGATCAGGGCCAACACACCATCTGCCATGTTCTAACTTTACCAACATAATATTAAACAATAGCCCAATTATTATTGAAATAGTGATTTTCTTAGACACCACTAAAACGCTTCATTCGGACGCTATGAATTCAGCAACAATGCTAAAATGTTAGACGCCAGCCAATCACCGTCGATATGACGGCGTCGTTAAATAAACTATATTAAAATGTTAGACTCAATAATTTTTGAAGCTCACAGAGTAAGTCCGACGATCCCAGGGGGACACAAGCTGTTGATAAAAAGACTAAAATGTCTACCATCGGGTGGTGCCCGTCCAAATGCTTGGTTAAGGAGGGCGACCATAATCATCTTCATTATGATACAGCGTCGCTAAACCAAAACAACCGACTTATTTGACGGCATTGAATCTGTGAAATGGTTTCTATAGTTGTGTGTTGTATTCATCCGAAAGCACCATGTTCAAATCCTGAGGATGAAGAAGAGAGTTAAGAAGGGTATGGAGTGTTACAGACCTGATCTTCGTACTCACAGTGTATGATCAGTTACAGTACTCGTTAGACCTACAGCTAAGTTGGATGAGGGCGCCAATGGAGTCGAAATCTCGACAGAAATTTCTGGTGGGAATTTAAACCCGCGATCATCTGCGCTGTAACAAAGCATCGTTATGGGAGAGAATGAAGCCAAAATCTCGGCTAATTTATGTCCTGGTGGGGGATTTGTTTAAATAAACGACCTCTCGGTTGACAGTCCAGCGCTCTGATCACTGGACTATCATGCACCCAGCAGAAGAAATCGAAAGTAACAGTGAATTCATCATTTCCAAATGAACTTAACAACGGATGGGTGTGGAAGGATGGGAATTAATATTTTGAAGAGTTTTTTTTCAGTGGAGGTTTAAAGGAAGCTGTAACTTCATGTCTCTGTCGTTCTGCCTCGTTTAAAATCTCTCTCTCTCCCTCTCGGTCTCTCTGTCTGTCTGTCTCTGTCTCTGTACAGGTTTGTTCGTCTGTTGGTCTGTACGTCCAAATAGCCTACTGTCACGTAGAGATGATTATTCTCTGCACGAGCAAAGTTGATCTGACAACGTCAGGCCAGACGTCGATCCGTCCGCTCATGATAGCCTCACGGCATTCGCTGTCGAACCAAGGCTGATGAGGACGGTGATCTCTAAATAGGGAGCATGCTTATCAAGAAGGCTGACCATAGTTGTAAAAAAGGTTTTTTTCGTTTTTTATTCTTTTCCAAAAAACGTGGTTTTTTTCGTTTTTTATTTCTCGTCTGGTTTTTTTCCGTTTTTTTTATTTTTTATATGTAACTTAATTTAGTTATTCACTGTCTGTACTATTTGTTTAATTTTATTTTTGTCTGATATCCTTATACGTTGTCTCTGTCCTTTCAAGGATTCATCTAATTTACGTCACTATTTAGTTGAGAAATAAACCGCACAGTTCAGGAAATAAAATTTATAAAAGTTATTTGAATTCTAAGTTATCCAAAATGCGAAATGTTGTCTTTGTACTCAGTAATCTCTGATTGACTGATAAACTGACGGATATTACTCCATATTAAGTTCTTATATAAGTCAGAATTGTAAGTAGATCTACAATTTTTAAGTAAGTACACTCTATATACTTACAAAGTTTAGCTTTTAATTGCTTATGTCAGCATGGACTTATGTGGACTTATTTATGCATGCAATTTAAATTTGAAAAGATTTCAAAATTTTAAATTTCTCATTTTTGTATACCAAACTTATGAAAAAGAAAATAATAGTTGTAGATTACTGTTATTTGGTGTTTACTAATACAGTTACGTTATTTGCTGATTAAAATTAAATTGTGTAAACAAGGTTTTTAATTTTAAATGCAGTAAAAGATGTAGGAAGTCAAATTATTTTCTTTTTCGTTTTTTTCTCGTTTTTTCCGTTTTTTATTTTTCAATAAAACGACGTTTTTTCCGTTTTTTATTTCGATTTGATCGTTTTTAACAACTATGAGGCTGACGATTACTGAATCGAATGTATCTGCAAGATCGTCGGCAGAGGTAACAGTCGTCGGGTCATTGACGGCAAATAGCTCTGACTTCGAGAGTTAGGCGAGTAAGGCAGCAGGATCGAAATTCTGCCACCACTTCCGCCTGGTGATGGTAACATAGGTTGGCGCAGGTTGTGTCATACTGATGGACCATGATAATAGCATGTGGTCCGACAGCCAGACATTGGTGACCAAGACTTCAGGTGGCGACGCACTTTTAACCCTCAGAGGCTAACCTGTGGTGAATTTTTCACCCCACTGTCAGTATTTGCGCTGAATATTTTTACAGCTTTGGAGTTATGCCGTGCGCCTTTGTGTATCTGTTCATAGATGACTTTTGCTTAATTCCATATATTTTGTCTTACTTATTTTGGATGAATGGTCACGTGACTGACGTCATATCGTGGCCATTTTTATTTATTGGATTGAAACTCGCAAGGAAACTCCGACGATAGCTCTTCAGCCATCTGTGAAAAGAGCACTGGAATATGTAAAGGGAAAGCCGGTCAAGAAAGCAAAACGCGACACACAGCAGATGAGCAGTTGCAAAGGTCGTTGCCATAAATGCAGCCGCGAGAAGGACAATAAAACCAGTATTCGCTGTCATAATGTGTAGCAACTTTGTCTGTGGAACGCATGCAACAAAGCGTTACTTGTGTGTAGATGACTGTAGACTCGATGATTGTGCTGATAGTTGATTTTAGTTGGGTTTCCTAGTTTTGCAGTTTTATGTTGAACTTGGTACAATTACCATTGTTGATCGAACATGGTTTAATTTTATATCACATGCCTCAAATAGTGAGGGGTGAAAAATTCACCCCAGGTTATCCAATGTGTGATTTTTTATAGGTTAGCCTCTGAGGGTTAAGAGGTGATGACGTGGTCCAGCAGGCCGCCGAGTCGATGTGTTGGAATATGTTACACAGTAATACACATGCTGTCGGAAACCGTAGGTCGACAAGATCATAATCACATTTGATTGCTTCAGGGTCCAGCTCTCGCTCAAGATGGATATTTATGTTTCCAGGGATGGTGATTGGAAGAGACTTGCGACAGAGATCTGCCAGAAGTGAGGATAACTCATCGAAAAATACCGAAATAATTGATTGTGACCACGACCGGTTAGGGTGACGAGATGACTGCTGCATTCGGAGGTCGTACGACAACACAGATGTTCAAACGATGTTGCCTTCTCCCTTTGGTCGATCTTGCATAAAGCGACACCATGCGGGGCGACGATGGCAATGTCGCGGTGGCTAACATAGTTGACCTTTCTCTGGCGCCACTTAACGTCTTGTGCAGCTTCCAACAGGTTTAATCCCAGTCCACGAAAACGCTTTATGGTAGTGCATTCAGAGTCCTCGTGTCAGGTTTCGGTCAGGACGAGCACGTTCAGCTTCTCCTCCATAAGCACTGTGACGTCATCGGCCTTTTTTAAATGAGCTTAAATAGAAGTTGGATTGACGAAAAGAATCCTTGCTTAAATAGACGTTGGATCGTAGAAAAGAATTCTTGTTTAAATAGAAGTTGGATTCGCGAATAGAATTCTTGCTTACAGAAGTCGGACAGATGGAAGGAATTCTTGCTTAAATGGAAGTTTGATTGATGAAGCCAACGTAGATTTTTGTCAGTGAACCATTTCTCACGGAACAGAATGCTTTACTGCGTTCAGGGAATAAGATTTCATGTTGATCTTCGGCAAATAATCATTGATTTACAGTGATGCAATGAAAAAAGACAAGAAGTTCACACCTTAGACACGAAGCACGAATACGGAGCACCTCGTGAATCGCTACACCAGAATGGATGATGCCAACTATTTGATAATTAACATTAACAATTTGTCTGTATGTATATTGGAACTGCAACAGCATATTTTACTAATAGAAAATCACAACTAAGTGTCCCAGTTTTTCCTCAATCGTTAACAATGTGTTGAGAATTACAAATTCTATTTTTTTAATTCTATTTTATAAATATTAATACCATAAACATATTGGAATGTCAAAATACACAAAAGAAGCTGTACAATGTATAAGACAGATCTCATATGTATACAGTAACGGAGTGGACAAATATTTTTGTAGGGCTATTTTTTTCTACCAAAAACTTTTTACATTTACATATTAGTGCAAAACCAAATATATATTTGTGAAATAGAAACATTCAAGATTTGTTCCAAATACAAAAAACTGTATTTTGAAAAAAACATTTTTGGCTTGTTGAATTTGTGGATTTACCATGTTACCGGAAAATGACTCATCTACCAAAGCCCATTATTTTGACGTCTCACTAATTAGTTGTCTAATTATTTATTTCCTTCTTTAGGGATATTATCTGTTTAATGAGAAGCGCTTTATAAATGATCAAATACAATACAATACAATGATGCTGCATCATATAAGAAATAATTAGAGTCGCCCTCCTCTTTTAACCAGGCTTAAGACTGGCACCACTGGATTGTAGGTAGTTTTTCCTTTGTTTGTCACCATTTTGTGGCCGATAATTGCCGTTAACGTCGACCTTGGCGATTGGTTGGATTAGTAGTAATTTCAGTTTAACGAAACTTTGTGATAACATAGATCATTGGCGTCGCCCTCCTCCTTTATCCAGGCTCGGGAACGGCACTGACATAGTACGATCAGTTGCGGAGTTAAAGGATTACAAAAATAATTAACCCATTAGTGCCTGAATTTTTATTTTTTCATAAAAGTATGAAAATAACTTTATTTCTACCTAGTGAAACTCAGTGCCAAACATTATTCAGCTTAAAATTTGTTTTTACCATTTATTTGCAATTTTTACTTTCCGTCCCCGTTTTGGGGACGCTAGGCACAAATGGGTACGGTTCGTACACGTGAAGTTTCAAGGCTGGCATAAATCAACTATTTAGGTTCCATGCATGTAATCAAAGAGATAAGCATACCAGTAGCCAAACACATTGTTGCAAACATCAAACTCATTGTCTGGTATAATTATGATGATCAATGGTCAAGTAATCAAGGAAAACTATACACTAATGATGACCATAATGTATGTCAAGCTGGTTTGTTGAAATTATTTTGGAACAAAACTTACTATTATTGCAAAGGCTGTTTATGTGACTATTATGGCAAGAGAAAAGCAGTTCTACAGCAGTTCTAAATAACAGTTCTTGCCTACTGGAGGAATATAGTGAAACAATTATGATGAATGTCCAGATGTCACATTTGCAGCAAAAGTTCCTTGCTTTTACACAGCAGACACCACAGAGACGAATCTATTCATTCTATCAGTGCGAATATTTGATGGCACTCAGTCTACAACAGTCAACCAAGAGGAAGGTCAACAGCTGCATGTTCAGCACTCTACTGCTAGTAGAGCCCAGCGCAAATGTCGTGAAGTTCCAACTGGTCCAAGGTCGGCGCATAGCTGTAGCAGTGTGTTGGTATAGGATCCAAAGCATTTTATATTGCCACATCCACTAGATGCCCACTATCACCAATTCTATTCAACATCTACATAGAAGAAATTGTTAGAGAAACATTGGAGGAGCTGGAAGAAGGGGTAAAAGTGGGTGGGAAAATGGTGAAAGCATTGAGATTTGCAGACGACCAAGCGATGATGGCAGGCAGGCGGGAAGGTCTACAACTGATGATGGACCGCTTAAACAGCATATCAATGGACTATGACATGAAAATAAACATAAAGAAGACAAAGGTCATGAAGATAAGTAAGAGAGGGGAAGAAACAATAAACATCACATTAAATGGGGAAGAAATAGAACAGGTGAAGAAGTTCTGCTATCTGGGAAGTGTGATTACAGAGGATGCAAGGTGCCATGTGGAAGTGAAGAGAAGAATAGCTATGGGAAAAGATGCATTCTACAAAAGAGGGGAGCTCCTCAGAGGCGGTCTAAGCAGGAAGCTGAAGAAGAGAATGGTAAAGACATTAGTGTGGAGTGTTGTCCTATACGGCTCTGAGACATGGACAATGAGGCAAGAAGACATAAAACGACTGGAGGCTTTTGAGATGTGGATCTGGCGCAGAATGGAGAAAATCAGCTGGGTGGAGCGAAGAACGAATGAAGAAATCTTACAGCTGGTGGAAGAAAGAAGATCACTGATAGGCACTATACGTAGACGGCAGAAGAAATGGGTAGGACACATCTTAAGGAGCGACACCCTACTAAGAGACATCATTGAGGGAAGAATGGAAGGGAAAAAGATGACCAAGAACAATGCTACTGGACTGGATGTTGACAGAGGAGGGATACAGCGAACTGAAAAGAGAAGCAGAGAACGGCGCAAAATAGCTGTCGTTGTGTGTTGGTATAGGATCCAAAGCATTTTATATTGCCACATCCACTAGATAAGCAACGAGAGCCCACAGCGCACCATTTTCTGGATATGACAGATATGCTGTATGTGCTGAGGTTCTGGTTCATCTTATCAAGTTATCATGACATTGTGTCTGTTGGTGTGGTCGATAATATATTCCTGGGCGATCTCTACAAACTATCTTTCGAACCGTGGCACCTCTTCAAAGTGTTCAGTGTTTCGATGCCATGACAATTGGAAGTGCCACCAACCTGTTATCGTTCCAGCAAGTAACCACTATTCCAGATGCTAAATCCAATCTGTAGTCAAATGTGCCACCATATGTTTCTTTGATCTTGTCCACAGCACGGGACAGCTGCAGTCCTGCGTTGATTGTATCTAGCTGTTCCGGACTTCCGGTGGCTGGATGCTCTTGCTGATCAGAATTCAATCAGATTCATGTTGGTGAAAAATTGTCAAAATACAGTGTGAATTTGTCATCAGCTGGAAGCTTGACAACAACAGAGTCGCCAGGTCCAAGTTGACTGTCGGACCGCCGGTCACTCCAGACAGCTCCATAACACGGATCCATCTAATACTACACCTTGGATCATTTGGAGGACATATGCCAATTCTTGCATCCCAGAAATCCTTGTCATTCTCAAGGATAATAACTGTACATTGTCACAATTATTGTGACAATGTCACGGACAGTTAGACCTCTTTCCTACCAGCATTTACTTTGGTTTTGCATGGGACCCATATGGGCTCCATACGGGTCCCATATGGGAATATGGGCCCTAAATGGGCGTCATGTGAGCTTACAGGTAGGGTTGTTCTAGGCATGGTGAGAAAACACATATGTACATACCACTGTTGTTGCAGAGACATTGAAAGTCGCCTATTACAGCTTAGAAGTTGACGGGGTCACTTGTGCCTAGCGTCCCCGAAATGGGGACGGTATATTCTTGTATAATAAAACAATCAACCAAGCATCTATCAACATTCCAAAAACAGATGCAGATAGCTAAGAGACTAAATAACTTAGGGATATATTCAAAATGTCTGTTACAGCATGCTTTTACACGATAATTAAAATTTATATTGATAAATTTAAAAAAAATTAAAATGTGGATGATCGCCATAAAAATCTCTATATTCCTAACCATGCGCAAAAAATAAAATATCTGCCAAATTATACCCCAAATGAAAGATAATTAAGTAGACTGTTGGTAGCAATAGCATGTAACACTCAATGTTGCTTGATATTAAAAATAACTCTTTCCAAGCAAGCGTCCCCAAAACGGGGACGCTAGGCACTAATGGGTTAATTAATTATTTAGGACATCTGAATTAAAAATAATTTGATGGATTATTATTATTATTTCCACAGTTTAACGTCGTCTTATGACATCAACGGCCGTTGACGACAATTGGATGGATTTGTTGTTTGTTTACTGTTAAACGACCACTGTGTGGTAACAAAGATCATTAACGTCGCCCTCCTCCTTTATCCTGGCTTGGGACTGGCACTGACAGAGTCAAGGGCGCATTATATGAATTGGAAGGATCCACAGTTTAACGGCAGCTTATGACAACACAGGCCGTTGCCGCCGACAAAGATTAGTTTTTGGCATATTACAGCTCATCGCCTTTGCTGAATTTATAGCATCGGAAAAAGTGTGTTAACCCTTTGGAGGTGAGGTGAAGCACTGTAACGTTTCAGGTGAGGTGGGGTCTGACATACCCCAATACATATAATTACTTGCAAGTCGCAATATCAACTATAATATAAATTGTGAGCTAAACTACAGTTATGTAACCAATTGTCGGCTAAACTGGTGATTTTCAGGAACAAATAACAGTTTTCAATCATAATTGTTATGGCCAGCGTGGTGGCGCTCAAAATCAAGCGGCCCTTTGCAATGGCATCTTCGTGGCCCTCGAAACATGTAACATTTTGGGAACACGTGACAATGTCGTGACATAATACCGTAATAATGGATCAATTTTGCATCGATGCAACACTATATGCAGTAATATTTTATAATCGCACATTTTTCGGAACTGTGCCGTTACTTTTTAAAATTCCTTAACATCAATATGTATACGAAAAATTAAAATTTCACTTTAATATGCAAGAAATAAAACAAAATGGCGTCCAAAAGTACCTGAAAGTGTCCTAAAGTGTCCGTATTTCACATTCACTAAGGTAGACAAAAATAATCCAAGCTGGTTCAACGTTTTCCGTAGAAAAAGCAGCGTAGAATAGCCTTGGGGTGTGTCAAACCCCACCTCACCTCCAAAGGGTTAAAGGTGTCTAAGACGAGCACTCTATAATAATCCATTATTCAGCGACATCTTGTGGCTGACAATGCTGATTATGTCGTTCTCTCCTTAACTTTTTTTCTAAACAACGGTAGAGTAAGTTGGACGATGAGGAGATAGCGCGTATTATTATTTATTTTGATCACTTACAGTTTTCAAAAGACAAATAAGTAAACAAGCAAATGATGCCCTGCATTCCCTCTAAAGAATGGTATATTTGTTTCTCTTCCAGGAAGAATAATGAATACGCTATAGTCGAAAAACCAACGGGGGGTGGTATTCAGCCCCCCGGTACCTCTGGTATATCGGATATAACTTTTGAATGGCGTGGAATACCATCATGATGTTTACCTCAAAATGTGCGCAAATGAACCTACCAATGAACCTACCAAAGCTACCTAAAATGTCAAATTTATAATACACATGGAACAAGTTTGCGAAGAAAAAACCTAGCGGGGGTGGTAACCACGCCCCCCCCCCTTGGTAGCCCGATGGTTAACAACTAAATTAAATGTAACATAACAATTACCAAAGACAACACAACACAAAATATTCAGGATATGACAAGCTTGATTATACATTTATCTTTAGTAATTCAGAAAATCTAAAACTTGGGCTAAGTAGAATAAACTAATTAATTCTATTACTTAATATAATAATGAAAGCAACTATCGATAGTCTAAAATAGTCTCACAAAATTATATACAGATAACCACTCTGTAAATATCTAGTCCAGCAGAAATATTTGTTAAGCTAAATTTAATATTTATCAATATTCTTGTCAAGTAGAGGAATCCAGGACGAAAGACTTTACTTCGTCTTTAGTAACTATAATAGCATAAAAATGCATTTGATGGCATGCAGCAATTCTATAGTCTAACAATTATGTGTGAAAAAGTTTACACCTTAGATAATTAGGAGAAACCTATGGATTGTCTTCATCAGAATTATTACTGTCTAAGTATTCTAAAATGAAAGTGTTACAATCTATCTATTCATACATATGCAGGTATTCTGCACTCCCATAGCATCTTTCAGTACCAATCTCTATTTTTAAATGTTTTCAACTGTATATACGCGAAATCATAGTTCAGCACAACTTGGCAAAAAAATCGTCAGGTGGAGAAAATCTATGGCTAGAACAATGCTCTAAAAAGTCCTTCTCTATTTCAAGCATGTCGTCGCAAATGCCACATCCAAAAGATTTTGACAAAGACGCCTTTGTATTCATGTGATATTTGAATTTGCCAATATACAGACATTCTCCATCTCTAATTTTCGGGAAGGAACCTGCAATTCCACTAGATTCCGGATGTACGTTCTTTGAGTAACGTTCATTTTCTTTATCAAGAACGCCTGGACTACTAAATCTGATGAAATGATCAGACAGGTTAGCAATAACTTCACTTCCCATTTTAAGATCCTGTTGCGATGCTCCTGCGTGGAGATTGAACTGCTTCGCTGAAGAACTGCTCTTGTTATAAGGTTTATTGCGCGAGTGTTGCTTCTCAGTTGCATGAGTTCTTCTGTGTCTCTTTAGATGTCCAATCTCTGTGAATCCTTTATTACAAGCCTCACAAATGTATGGTTTAACTTCTGTGTGGGTTCTCATATGCATCGTCAAGGTCTCTCCTCGATTAAATGTTTTCTGACATACCTTGCACCTGTATGGTTTTCCCACAGTATGGGTTCTCATGTGCCTTTTCAGATTACCACCGTGATTAAACGATTTCATACATAGCTGGCACCTGTATGGTTTTTCCACAGTATGGGTTCTCATGTGCGTTTTCAGAGAACCACTTTCATAAAATGATGTTTGACATAACTGGCACCTGTATGGTTTTTCACCAGTATGGGTTCTCATGTGCTTTTTCAGAGCACCCCCTTCGTAAAATGATTTCTGACATAACTGGCACCTGTATGGTTTTTCACCAGTATGAGTTCTCATGTGTGTTTTCAAATGACCATCATGATTAAATGATTTCTTACATAAATGGCACCTGTAGGGTTTTCACCAGTATGGGTTCTCATGTGCCTTTTCAGATGACCACCTTGATTAAATGATTTCTGACATAGCTGGCACCTGTATGGTTTTTCACCAGTATGAGTTCTCATGTGTGTTTTCAAATGACCATCATGATTAAATGATTTCAGACATAACTGGCACCTGTAGGGTTTTTCACCAGTATGGGTTCTCATGTGCCTTTTTCAGAGTACCACCTTCATTAAATGATTTCAGACATAACTGGCACCTGTAGGGTTTTTCACCAGTATGGGTTCTCATGTGCCTTTTCAGATGACCACCTTGATTAAATGATTTCTGACATAGCTGGCACCTGTATGATTTTTCAGCAGTATGGATTCTCATGTGCGTTTTCAGATTACTTTCCTGATTAAATGATTTCCGACATAGCTGGCACGTGTATGGTTTTTCAACCGTATGTGTTTTCGTATTCTCCATCAGGATACCAATTTTGTTAATTTCATTGTTTTTCCAGTATCGTTTCTTTGATGAGTTGTAAGAAGATTCACATTCAGTATACACTTTCTGAATAATTGTCATCTGTGTGTTTTAAATTATTCGTATGTGCTTCGCCAATCACAGGATTCTCGACAAACTGAAAAAGTCGGGATCTTTATAAGACTTTGACAAGGATGAGTTTCGGTATGTGGTTCAAAGAAATAGCCTCTGTTAAAGGTTTCTGCAATTGTTGTTGTCGTAGCCTTTCCAACAGCAGCTGTGTCCAGTTTCACACATTACCGATTACTTCATTTTAAGTTCGCCTTTCAGATACACACAAGATGAGTTCATGTTTCACGTATCAGTGGTAGTTCTTGTCGAGTGAAATAAGAAAGTATTCACACAGAAAAAACTTCTTGACGAAATACTGAAGCTTGCCATCTGTTGTTTAATAGCTCACTCCTTTATGCTATCATTCAGGATACATTTAGGGAAGATATAACAGTTGACTAAAGTTGTGGTAAAAGAAATCACTAGATTCTGAAGCTCTGAAAGAATGATGCCTGCCATTGTCATTTTCACACATCTGCTAAAACGTCAATATTTAACATGTTTATGTCACATAATTTCATTGCAGCTTAATACAGTGGAATGACTGCTCATTCATATACTGTTAAACATCACCATATACACCAAAGCACCACAATATAAACACCCATTCTCACATCACTAAAATAGCCGAAAATCCTTGAGCGCATCTACTTCAAAGTCTTATGGCTAACCTACAACTCAATGTACAAAATACTACCAGCCAAAGTACTTTTTCGAACTCTTCACCATCCAGCCGTCACGGTCTATCCATTCGTCCTTATGTCTCACTCTCTCCCGTCCCAAGTCACTACTCGCCTCAATCAATCAATATTCGTTTAACTTCAAAATAATCCAGGTGACAAAACGCAACAGGTTACAAGTAACACAATTAGCTAATAGAATCAAGCCAGAGTTAATGATTTAGGAGACAATTATGAGACAATTACAATAAGTAATTATGAGACAATAAATATATATGTTTAAAAAATCGGGGTATGTAATTACATTTATCATTAATGGGGAGTATAAAATTGTGAATTCTAGGACATAAATTATATTTGTTTTGCCGTGTAGATGGAAATATTCCTCGGAGAACATGACATGGTTCCCACAAATAGCCCTAAATAAGCCAGAATCAACGGCTTGGGACATATCTACCACGCTTTGTCTTAAATGTTTGGTCTATTGTCGCGGTCAGCTGCATCAGCCTACGCGAAGCCTTTCAACAGGGCAGCAATTCAATTCACGAGTGCACTATGTGACCCGATCTAACGGTCAAACTCGGGATAACGACGCAGCGACCTCTATACGGATGAAAGAGGTCAATTAGTCGTGCACCCCTTCGCCCTGATTAAGGGATGACCGCCGACCTCCGCTAACGAGGCAGGCGCCATCTGGTGGACATATGTCGACGGACGGACGACCATCGTCGCCACAGGGAATCACTTTCGCCACCACCTTCAAAGGATCGATAAGCCTTTGAAGGGACGCCAACGCGAATTCGTCACGCCCGACCCAAAAGGACGGTGAACGGTATTTAAACGCTGGACCGGGAGGGTAAGGGGCTCTCTCGACAGAACATCTTGTTACGAGGCAGTCGGGCTGATATCACCTGGCCGATTGCCGTTAGAGACTCTCAGATTCGGACGCTGCAGAAACATTATTTTTTTTCTCTTATTCAATACCGAAGGTAGACTGTATTATCATTCGGAAGAAACAGACGGAGGCAACCGATCAACCGGAACCAGAGCAGCAGAAAACCGAGGAACCAGCAGCGAAGCATAGACAGGTAAGACCCTTCGTTCGTTGACGGGTTTAATTGATTGGTCAGGTGTGTCAATCACGGGACAGGATAGGCTGCGGGGGAGATTGATTCTGTTTGTCTCCGATTTAACACGGAGCTTTGTATTTTTTGTCTTTGGTTGTTTGAGATTATTTCTGGTGACTCTAACTGAACCTTTGACTTTGTACTCATTATAGCCTACAGCACTAGTAAAAGGTCAACAGGGTCAATTACATGAATCCTAATGCCTAATGCCCAGGGTTTTCTGTATTTAAAAATTAGTAATCTATAATCTAAAAGTGCTAGCTTTAAACAGCAGCTATATATAAGTAAATAAGTACGCTTGTATGTATGTATTAAGACACTTAACATAGCGCTCTGTAAATACCTCAGAGTTTCATTGCAGGGGTGAGAAGTTAACTGTTATAAATAAACACATTTTAAAAAAGTTTGAAAATGTTGCTGAGCTCAGTAGAAAATGCTGCACAAACTGTAAATGTGTTGCCATCGCTAGCAACGCATTTCGACACCCTTATCCAATGTTTAGTTGGATTTCACACATTTGTTTGCCATAAATGTTATTGTCTGATGTGGACTCTGACACTATGTACTCTAACTTCTGGCATATAGATAGGTTGGCAAGGACTCTATATTAAAGGACTGGTTACTCGCGATAATATCGTGTACTTCCGGTTTAAGGCAACGAGCCTGGCGCCACCTGGCGATGCGGGTGTAAGGAGCGTCTTTGGACGTAAAAATGCATGGTGAAGCCGGTGTCACGACAACTCGTCGAACGACATTTCGTCTACGACACTTCGTCGAGCGACAATTCGTCGAACGACATTTCGTCTACTAAGTTATTTGATATTGTCACTTTAAAATGGAAGCTGGATTGATGAAAAAAACTGTTTCCCAAAATGGAAGTGGGATTGATGAAAACATTCCTGTGTTGAAATAGAAGTTGAATTGATCTAAATAATTTTTCACGTAAAAATAAGCTGGAAAATCAACCTGGATGCATGGATGAAAATAGGTTTCCATTCAACAGAAGCTGGATTGATGAAAATAATCTTGTCAGTAATTAGAAGCTGGATTCCTGAGAATATATAGCACGTTTTAGCGAAACTATAAGAAAGCGGCCTCTGTTGATTAGCCGTAATGGATACAGATACACTAGTAGACGAAATGTCGTTAGACGAATTGTCGTAGACGAAGTGTCGTTATACGAAATGTCGTTCGACGAGTTGTCGCGGAACCGGTGAAGCCGATGTGTTGTTCAGCGATTAATTGCACGAATTTGAGGAAAACAAATCAGAATTATTTTTATTTCAGTTTCTAAGGAACGAAGAAAGGTAAATAAAAATAAATGTAAAGATATTTTTACTGACTTTCAGTTAGATAATCTAAACTACGGAGATAGGCGTTTAGCACGGTAAACACGAGCTTCTACACCTTTGTCGCTAGGTGGCCAGGCTCCATGGGCCGCCATTTTCTCACCAACGCGCTTACATAAGGAGATTCCAGTACTGTGTATATTGGTCCTTGATAGGTTGATAGAGTGCTCCCTCTAGAGATTTCTTATCCTTGCTCCTTCCGTTTCCGGGACGCTGGCTCTAGATAAATAAACTGAGTTATCTCTGAATATATTTGACTTCTCACATTGTGGAATAAAATTATTATAACTCATATTTTATAAGCTGTACGAACACAACATGGCGCTGTCGACAATTGCTATATAAAAGAGCGATCATATTAAGTCGTTAAGTTGTAATAAGTTGTTATAAGTTGTTATAAGTTGTTGCGATCATAAGTCGTTAAGTTGCGATCATAAGTCATAAGTTGTCCTCAAAATGAAGATTTGCCGAAATAGAAGTCCATTAAATATAACATCAATCACTTCCAATACGAGAACTTAATCTTCTGTCTCCGTTGGTTGTTTTACTCAACGGGATGCCAGTACATTACGTAGTCCAACGTTTTTAGATTTTTCCAGTGACAGGCGTTGACCAGTAGAGAGTGCTTCGCATAATAACTATGTTTCATGAAATTGTAATTACCTGGGTTTGTAATTATATATTTGAGTATAGGTTACTTATCAACACTGATGACAGTGATTTTTAGGATAGCTGAAAGTAGGTCTAGGTTGTCTTCTGAACACAATCGTCCGAAATGTGACTGATGAAGGTGGTTACTACAACCTGATTTGGGTGACAACTAGAATTTAAAACATTTCTTCTTCCGGAAATGATTACGATTATGATGACGATAGCTTTTATGATGATGATAACGGTGACGATGATAAAGATGATTATGACCATAATGACGATGATGAAAGTGATATAATAATAATGACGATGATGAAGGTGATAATATTATAATAATTACGATGATGGTGATATCTTCAGGATGGAGATATTTGTCTTTTCAATGTTAGATGACTGACCACGCGGTTAAATCGATTGAAGGAATGGCTTCTGTGTTCATCGTTAGCACATGCCAATTACTTCCAAAATCGTTTTCTACTGTTTCTGAATGCATGCATGACTTAGTCACATCACCTAGTCCTGGGCCAAAACAATATTCGATTTCCTGTGGCAGCATTGTGGAGTTCTATATTCAACCACTGAATACATGCATCGGCGACAAAGATGCGTTATTATGCAGCACTGACCTGTTGGCCTTCACTGGCGACTTACCAGTGTTGCCAAGTGATATGAGTGGTCTATCCGATAGGATTATGTTCTTCAAGATTGAACCATACCATAAATGTCCAGGTTTTGTTCTATTACGACATTTTTGTGAAATGACCTATAACTGGAAATGCAAAAAGTATGAATTTAACTATACAGCTCATCCAGGTGAATATCTGGCGCTAGATTTGGCTTCTTTTGTAACAGATTATTCAATAAATTTCAATCACGTATCGACTCAGGTACCGCTGCCAAGCATTGTTTGTGGTCCAGCAATTAAATCTCAAATGGAGTCAAACCAAACTTTGGGAACTGATTCAGTCTTAGCCTTATTTTGCCCTCAGTGGCCTACAGATGCCAGAATTTGGCCTACTCGACTAAGAAAATACCGATGGCCGACAATAGATACAATCTCCGAAGTTGTACAAAATGGTTGTCATGTGGTTTATGCTCAGCATCGTTCTTGCAGAGACGACAAATACCAGTGGAGGTTGTCGTTTTCAGTCGCAGAAGTAATTCTACTTCAGAGTTGGACTCAAATCCAACAGATTGTCTATCATTTGCTGAGAGTCTTTGCAAAGAAGGAATTGATACAAAAGGATTGTCCAAAGGAAGATGAGGTTCTCTGTCCGTATCATTTAAAGACGTTGATGTTATGGACTTGTGAAGAGATGCCACCGGAATGGTGGAATTCCTTTTCTGTAATTGCAATTTGCTGTGAGTTGCTAAAAAGTCTTTTAGAATGGCTAAAGAGGAGATACTGTCCGAACTATTTTATTCCTGAGGCAAATCTTTTCCATGAGCCAATGAGCTCCGCAGTTCTTCAACAGATCAAAAGACGAATAAATGAATTCCGCAATTCTGGCAATCTTTCTATTTGGTTCGTGGAAAATTACATACTGCCAATCACTCGTACACAATGTGTAGATGTGTATACAAGAAAAGTTATACCAGGCTTCATGGATTGTTTGCTGTCTCTCCTTGAATTTCGGAAAGCGTTTCAATTAAAAACTGTGGATTTACTGCTTTCCTTCAGTATCTCAAAGTCTAATAAGATTGGTCGTCGTACAATTAAAAACGGCTTTTATTCAGGATTGCGAAAGCATCTAAAAGATGAACAACACCCAAGATGTAATCCAAAACATTACAGTATAATTACATGTCTTCCAACAATTGAGAAGATCTTGTGTTTCAGGTACTTTATCATTGTACTGTATAGTTTGCAAGCGGCACATGGTTTGTGTTACGGAGAGATATCTTGGGAGAGCAGTCTCTTTGTTGAACTTGTCGAAGCTATGTTGATTCACCCTAAAATAAGGTCACAGCATCATAACTTTCCGAAAACGTACACAGAACAAAGTAGTCGTTATCAATACCTGCGTGCTCAGGGTCTCATGAAACATTTAACTGGAGCAAATAGCCCTTCAGAATTTCAACTAGTGACTCACATGTCAAAAGAGTTTATTACCAAAGCTTTAGAATATGATGATTCTAAATCGACTGGCATTGCTCGTGCAGCTTTGTCCTATATCGCTGCCCTCCATTTTTCCAAATCAGAATACGAAACCGCAGTACGCTTCTGTTCGGCAGTTCTCGGAGATCAGACTCCTCAAAATGAAAAGGAAACTCTAAATGCAGGTTGTTTGTTGTTTATTGACGATATTGCAAGAATTGTTGGATTGTTTGTGTTTCACAAGAAGATTACTGGCAGCAATATTCATTACATTGGCGGGCGGCTCTATCTTGATCTGCGTCTTTCACCAGAGGTTTTTGCTCATTACTTAACTGTATTATCAGCCGAAAGAAAATCCACGCGTTTAGATTTTTGCCATGATTTACCAGAGTCAGCATTTCCTATGGACGATTATCTGAAGGCTTTAAGAAAGAGGAAATATATTGTTTCGATGAAGTCATGTACTCATTTCAAGGGTACTAGACAGAGTGTTTATCGCAGGACAGATTCTTTGACAGAAACTAAGACTTCTAGTGTGAATCCCATGATAATTAAAGAAACAGTAATTGATTCTTTGATGGAATATGTTTTAGAAAATATGAAATCATTCTACAATGTGTTTCGCAATGACTTTGGTATTCAGTGCAACACAGCTGACTGCTATCGTGCTTTGTACCTTTACAAATGTCACCAATACAATGAAGTTTTGCGCCTATGTGACCGAATTGTCTGTGAGTCTGAAATTAAGAAAGATTTTAAGGTGTTTGCAGATACAAATGTTTTGTTGTTGCCACCTTTTGTATCTTTTTTCGATAGAGACGTACAGTCGTTGCTTGGAATTCACACACTCTGTTATTATTTATCACCACTGAATGATGACAGTCGGACATTTGGGAAGACTGTCAATCCAAATATTGAACACGTTTTTGTCTCCGAAATGTACTTTGATTGGGGTCGTGAAATCACAGAATCTCATTTGAACCGTCACTCCATTAGATGCTACTATATTCTGGGAAGACATTTTCTAGCAAAATATTTAAAAGTCAGATGTTGTATCGACTGCAATCTTCCGTATTCAGAAGCAATGACTGGATTTGTTGCTCACAAAACAACTAATCGTCCATTTGAAGACATCATTCGCAGATTTCTTCTACGAAAGCTTCAAATAATTAAAAAGTAATTAAAGAGTTTATTCACATCATATACCAAATTATGTTTGGTGTGAAATGTGTGTTTCGTGATATGTGATGCTGAATACTTAGACTTACTTCAACGGTATTGTAACGTGACCAGGCTTAAACTATCGCCGTCGGAGTGTGGCGACTTCAGTGTGGGAAAGCAAAATCTAACTTGTCATTGAAGGGATAGGAGAATCAGCTGTTCGATCCACTTTAGTTACCCCTTAGCCAACGCAGCTATAGTAAGTACACTGTAAAGGGAACTAGTTCGGCTTGTTATCCGTTTGCGTCATTCTTTGCATTGGATTCCTGTTCAGCACAGCACGCGTGTCAAATTGGGGCTCAAAGTATAATATTAAACATTGAACTTTCGGCGCTAGATGTCGCTAAACCATCGATAATGCAACGCCGTTCTTGGTAGTGCCAGTCCCAAGCCTGGAGAAAGGACGACGGAGACACTAATCATCTTTGTTATGACACAGTGTCGTTAAACAGCACCCAAGCAGTCGCTGGAATGTAACATTCAGCGGTGATAAATAATGAATTTCGACGCCTATCATCGTCGATATGACGACGTCGTTAAATAAACGATATTAAGTAACTGTCGCTAGAATGTAACATATTCTCGTACAGATCGAATGTCAGTTAAGGTCGACGTCAACGGTTCAGCTAACATTGGATAATCGTTCGTACTACATTAAATTGTGATTTTGTCAGCAACGCTTATGAGTGCTATTGAATTGTTATGGACGTGTTGAAATGGTATTTATATCCACGATAGTATAACGGTCAACGTAATGTAATGTAATGTAATGTAATTAGAAATTTATATAGCGCCGCTCACAGCAGAGGCCATTCAGTAGCGCTCCCAGTGCGAGAACCCCGAGAGAAGAAATAGGTTTTAAGGAGAGAGAGATGAAGACAAAGATCCAGAAAGGAAAGTCTCACGCAAAGTGAAGGGAAGGGCATTCCATAAAGAGGGCCCAATGATGGCAAAGGATCGATTTTGAGCAATCGTGGTCCTAGCTCGTGGGACAAACAAGTCAGACCGGTCCAGAGATCGGAGAGGCCGATGAGAAGATGCAGAAAGAGGAGGACGAATGACGTCCCTGAGGTATTTTGGAGCAAGTCCCAGTTTGGATTTGAGGACCAAGGCAAGGACTTTAAACTGAATGCGGTCAGAGAGAGGAAGCCAATGCAGTTGGTTGACCATGAAAGATGATATATGGGAGTATTTAGGAAGGTGAGCAATCAATCGAGCAGCAGCCTTGAGAACAGATTGAATAGGGGATAGACGGACCTTGGGAAGACCAATAAGTAGGGAATTGCAATGATCAACTGTCAGCCGAGAGATCGGTGGCTCAAATCAGCCGTTAAGGTTCACTGACGAAGCGTGACGCTTGATCTGCCACAGATCTTTCCAGATGGACCGCTAACGGAGCAGACTCAAAGGGACCTCTATCCAGCTGAAAACCTCCAGGCAATCGAACATTTGGTCCGAAAGCCTTTCCAACAGTTCCCTCGCTACTTTCCAACAACGCCCTCTGATGTATAACACCAACCGAAAACGGGTTCAACGAAGACAGAAGTAAGTAAGTAAGTAAGTAAATAAATATATTTCCTTTATTGAGAAGCACTATAAAACGGGCAGCACTGTACATCATTACATGGCAAGATTAATACATTCAAACAAATAAACAAAGATTTATATATACAACCAAAGAATTGAACGAAAGGCGTAATTGTATATCAGAGGAAAATTGAGGAGGAGGAGGAGGAGTTATTGGTAGTCACAGAGGGATAATGAAGACCTTGGAAGTGGAACGTGTCATAACATGAACCGACATCACCCAGTCAGCTCTACGAAAAGATCATGTACAAGATTCGCGCCAAAGACCTAACTCGATCTAACCATGTCATATTTAAGGACTATTATAAGGGTAATATGTGCTGTACTCTCCTGGGATCGGCGATAATGCAGCAATATATCTTAAAAGTGACACGTGACAGGATCCATAATCACTGATCGCGTGGATCCTACCAAAAACCAATGCCATATGACCAAACCTAAGTGCACAGAAAGTTTGGTGCTTTTGTCCAACCTGTCCCCTTCATTTTGCTAAGGGACCTCACAAATAGCTTCGTTTTGCGTGAAATATAGGAAGGACGCTTAACATTGAGGCAGAGGATAGTGCAGCTATAAATAATCATGTTCCATTGAGTTTGTTTTTATCGGACACATCAAATACCTTGAGCTGGCTAGGGCTAAATGTTCACGCTTTTTACAACGACCGTGTGGCCTCGACAATGCAAATTTTTCAATGAATTGATTGGGTTTTGCATACTGACTGAAGACTAACTTGAATTCGGTGACTATTTCCCGCAAACAATGAACCACTGTCTGCCGCCATGTTTGATATAATATTATGATTGTAATCCTATCGAAGATTGCCCTACCATTTGAAATGGTGTCACGACAACTCGTCGAACGACATTTCGTCTACGACACTTCGTCGAGCGACATTTCGTCGAACGACATTTCGTCTACTAAGTTATTTGATGTTGTCACTTTAAAATGGAAGCTGGATTGATGAAAAAAAATGTTTCACGAAATGGAAGTGGGATTGATGAAAACATTCCTGTGTTGAAATAGAAGCTGGATTGATCGAAATAATTTTTCCCGTAAATAGAAGCTGGAAATCAACCTGGATGCATGGATGAAAATAGGTTTCCATTCAATAGAAGCTGAATTGATGAAAATAATCTTGTCAGTAATTAGAAGCTGGATTCATGAGAATATATAGCACGTTTTAGCGAAACTATAAGAAAGCGGCCTCTGTTGATTAGCCGTAATGGATACAGATACACTTGTAGACGAAATGTCGTTAGACGAATTGTCGTAGACGAAGTGTCGTTAGACGAAATGTCGGTAGACGAGTTGTCGCGGAACCATTTGAAATACGTCGTAACGTGGCGCCTCTAGCGAATGACGATCTCTAGCGCTCTCATTCACATGATCTATAATAATAATAATCTTCGTTTAATTTTAAACTGACACAAACGCAGGATGATTACAAATAAGTATGAACGGATGATCACAAGTTATTACAGGAGTCGAATTTAACCCTCAGGCTACCGAGGTTTATTTGTAACACGGGCTACCAAGTGAGGGGTGGTTACCACCACCACTGGATAATGGATTTAGTGTTTGGTTTCACATGTCATATCATGTAATAAAGCAATGAATTCAGCATTCATTTCTGAGCAAATAGTATATTTAGTTGTACATTATGTGAATGCACTTCCAAATTACATCATTTTTAACCACGGAACCGATAATTATCGATAATTATTATTTTATATTATTGCGTACATTTTGTACTTTTTGGATAAACAAATATAAGATTATGTGTGTTTTGAAACTAATTTATGTATCCAAGAACATTTTAAACATAATGATGCTTCATTTGTAACAATAGCCTACAAACTAGTCCATAGTCTGTGTTAGGTGCAGCGAAATCTAAAGGCAACATGAAACAAGACTTTACGTTATTGTTCACGGCATTCAAATATTTCGGTGGTCCTTGCAGTTATTGCAAGTTATTCCCGTTGTTTTGTGCGAATTCTTCCTGTAAACTGGCTTCTCACTTCATCTTCAGAATCTGTTTCAGCTAATATAAGTTCTAAATCTGTAGCTGTTGACAAACGTTTTTGTAGAAATATCGGTTTACGTTGTGATGTTGCATCATCCATTTTCACCCAGATGATGAGTATTATTATTTATTTTGATCACTTCCAGTTTCCAAAAGACAAAAAAGATAAGCAAGCAAATGTAGCCCAGCATTCCCTCTACAGAGTGGCATATTTGTTTCTATTCCAGAAAGAAAAGGAATACGCTATAGTATAGTCGAAAACTAAGGAGGGTGGTATCCACCCCTCTGGTACCGCGGCTATTTCGGGTATAACTTTTTAATGGCTTGGGATACCACCACGACGTTTACCTCAAAATGTGCCCAAATGAATCTGCTACAGCTATCCAACATGTAAAAATTATATTCCATATGAAAAAAATGCATGAAAACGTAGGGGGTGGTAACGCCCCCACCCCCTTTGGTAGCCCGAGGGTTAAGCCACGCTGCCGCTGTCGACTCGATCGGCTAGGCAGATATATTATGCTGACCTGATTAGGACTTGGCTTTGGTGTGCCATAGATGGATGCCTGTAGGTCGTGAGAAGACAACTAACAATAAAATTAATAATAATATAAATTATAATTTATTTTAGTATTTTGTCCGTCTTTCCGGTTACGGTATCTTATTACAGTAATCTCAGTATGCTGACTGTTAGATAATGAGCAACGCCTTTTAACAACACAATGCTATTGTGGTTGTTATCAGCCTACATAATTCTCTCTATTTCAGGACCTCATAAATACACTAACTTGTGTGGTTCAATGGTCAGATATTTCATTGCCTTGAATACCATTTCGTATGCATAGGCCTACTTTTATTTAGCTTTATTGCGGAACTCCGCAGTTAATGCTTCAGTAATTCGAAATTGATAATTTAACGAAAAACACACAATTTTAGTGTGCATGTGTAAATCAGGATGTAGAAAAGAATCAATGACCTACAGAGCGTTAAAAATTAATGTTGATGACTGCCTCGTCCTACAGCCTAATCTAATTCTTCGTCTGCTTTTGGCGCACATCTGTATTTAGACCTACATAATATTATTAAGCCAAAACGTCTTATCGCTGGAATAGGCACCAGCTCATTATAGCACACAGGAAAGTAACAAATTTTTCGGTAAATTTGCTTGAAAGAGGGCATGAAGTCATACCGCCAAGTATTGTTAGTGGTCCAGCAATTAAATCTCTAATAAAGTCAAACGTAACTTTGGGAAATGATGTAGTCATAGCCTTATTTTGCCCTCAATGGTCTACAGAAGCTAAAAATTGGCCCACTCGACCAAGAAAATTCGGATGGCCAACAATGGATACCATCTCCGAAGTTGTACAAAATGGTTGTCATGTGGTTTATGCTCAACATCGTTCTTGCAGAGACGATAAACAACAGTGGAGATTGTCATTTTCAATCGCAGAGTTAATTCTACTTCAGAGTTGGACTCAAATCCAACAGTGTGTCTATCATTTGCTGAGATTCTTCGCAAAGAAGGAATTGCTACAAAAAGATTGTCCAAAGGAGGATGAGGTTCTCTGTTCGTATCATTTGAAGACGTTGATGTTATGGACTTGTGAAGAGATGCCACCGGAATGGTGGAATTCCTTTTCTGTAATTGCAATTTGCTGTGAGTTGCTAAAAACTCTGTCAGAATGGCTAAAGAAGAGATACTGTCCGAATAATTTTTATTCCTGAAGCAAATCTATTTCATGAGCCATTCAGCTCCGCAATGCTTCACCAGACCAAAAGACGACTAAATGAATTCCGCTACTCTGGCAATCTTTCTCTTTGGTTCGAGGAAAATTACATACTGCCAATCACTCGGACACAATTTGAAGGTTTCAAAGAAGAAAAGCAATACCAGACTTTATGGATTGTTTGCTGCCTCTCCTTGAACTTCGGAAAGAGTCTGAATTAATTAGTTTGCATTTAACGCTTTCTGCCATAATCTCAAATTCTTACAAGATTGGTCGTGAGTTAATTAAAAATGGCTATTATTCAGGATTTTGGAAGCGTTTAAAAGTAGCACAACAAGCAATATGTCACCCAAAACAAAGCAGAGTAAGCATATATCATCTTCCAGTAGTAGAGAACATCTTGTGTTTCAAGTACTTTCCCAGTGTACTGTATAGTTTGCATGCTGCACATGGTTTGTGTTACGGTGAGATATCTTTTGAGAGCTGTCTCTTTGTTGAACTTGTCGAAGCTATGCTGAAGCACCCTAAAATAAGGTCACAGCATCATAACTTTCCGAAAACATACACAGAACAAAGTAGTCGATTTCAATACCTGCGTGCTCAGGGTCTAATGGAACATTTAACTGGATCAAATAGCCCTTCAGAATTTCAACTAGTGTCTCTCAAGTCAAAGGAGTTTCTTATTAGGCCTAAGGCTTTAGAATATGAAGATTATAAATCGAATGGCATATCTCGCTGCACTCCATTTTGCCACATCAAAATACGAAACAGCAATACGCTTCTGTTCGGCAGTTCTCGTAGATCAGACTCCTCAAAATGAAAAGGAAACACTGAATGCAGGTTGCTTGTTGTTTATTGACGATGTCGCAAGAATCGTTGGATTGTGTGTGCTTCACAAGAAGATTACTGAAAGTAATCTTCATTACATTGGCGGGCGGCTTTATCTCGATCTGCGTCTTTCACCACAGGTATTTGCTTATCATCTAACTGTATTATCAGCCGAAAGAAAATCCACGCTATTAGACTTTTTTCATGATTTATCAGATTCAGAATTTCCCATGGACGATTATCTGAAGGCTTTAAGAAAGAAGAAATCTGTTGCTTCGGTGAAGTCATGTACTCATTTCAATGGTAACAGACAGATCGTTTATCGCAGAACAGATTCTTTGAGAGAAACCGAGACTTCCAGTGTAAATCCCATGATAATTAAAGAAATAATAATTGATTCTTTGATAGAATATGCTTTAGAAAATATGAAATCATTCAACAGTGTGATTCGAAAAGACTTTGGCATCCAGAGCAACACAATAGATTGTTATCGTGCTTTGTACCTTTACAAGTGTCACCAATACGATACAGTTTTGTGCTTATGTGAGCGAATTCTTCGTGAGTCTGAAATAAAGAACGATTATAATGTGTTTGCACATACGCATGTTTTGTTGTTGCCACCTTTTGACTCTTTTTTCGATAGAGACGTACAGTCGTTGCTTGGATTGCAGACACTCTGTTACTATTTACTGCCGCTGAATGACGACATTCGGAAATTTCCGAAAACTCTCATTTCAGCTTATGAACGCGTGTATATCAACGATATGCACTTTGACTGGGGTAATGGATTCACAGCAGCTCTAATGAACCGTCACTCCATTAGATGCCACTTTATTCTTGGAAGACATTTTCTTGCAAAATATTTAAAAGTCAGATGTTGCATCGACTGCAATCTTCCGTATTCAGAAGCAATGACTGGATTTGCTGCTCAGAAAACAACTAATCGTCCGTTTGAGAACATCATTCGCAGATTTCTTCTACGAAAGCTTAATATTATTAAAAAGTAACTGAAGAGTTTATTCACTGCATTGAGACATTGAAAAAATTCTGTTTCGTGTGAAACGTGTATTTCGTGATATGTGATGCTGAATACTTACACTTACTTCAACGGTATTGTGACGTGACCAGGCTTAACCCTCAGGCTACCAAGGTTTTTTTGCGACATCGGCTACCAAGAGGGGGGTTGAGACGACCCCCCCTGGATTTCGTGTTTGGTTTCTGTGAACAAATGTTTTGCATATATAATGAGCACAGGTGTTCCTTATGTTGATATATATATATATATAATGTGTATTCGATTGTTAAGCGGTTTTAGTCTTAGGCCTTAGTTGCGCTGTCGGCTCGTGGGCGCTTGGACTAAAAGTAGCCTAAACATTGGCTGACGGTAGATTCTCTTTACACGTGCAGTTAGCGCGCCAAACTTAGAAACTGCTGATGACAGTGAATTTGAACATATACAGTGTAGTAGTTGTTTTAATGCAGTAGAGAGCTGTATGTTAGAAGTTACAGTTGAGCTGTATTGATAAGAACTTTGATTGTACGTTTGAAATAACTGTGTTTGAAGAAAGAAAGAAACATTCAAAGAACTGTGTCAATTTAATTCTTAAACAGTTAGAAGACGTTGAGCAATTTATATGTAGAGATAAGGAAAGTTCTTGAGGTAGGTCACAACTAAAAAGAAAAGAGTTGGTGACATTATATGGTGGCAGCAGCGGTGGAATTCGAAACAACGTCTGGAATTCGAAAGAACGTCTGGGATTCGAAACAACGTCTGGGATTCGAAACAGCGTCTGGGTTCCGAAACAACGTCGACTGGTGAATACGCATTCAAATCATTGGTAAATCTACGACAACGAAAGCCTCAACGACAAAGGTATACAAGTTTGTTGTTTTCAAACAAAGAACAATCCCCAATACTTCAAACACAAAAGAAAACTCGTGTTTTCCAGAAAGGACAGCACTGAAGTAAAGAAGTAAGATGGAGAAATTAAGTGTCAAGAAACAAGCAGAACTGAAGAAGATGTCGTCTGAAAGATTAAAACAGCGCTTGTTAAAGGCTGGTTTTGAAGAAGAGAAACTGGAAGATATGTCACGTGAAGACATGCTAGAAGCGCTAGCTGAAGTCTGGCTTAAAGAAGAAGCAGAAGAAGAAGAAGGTGCTGTCGGCGGTGCTGTGGAAAAGGTTATTGAAAAACCGCCTGGACTTATGTCTATGGAGATGATGATGCAGTGGATGATGATGAAAGAAGAAAGAGAGGAGAAACGGAGACAAGAAGAGAAAGAGAAAGAGGAGAAACGAAGACAAGACGAGAAAGAAATACGACAGGAAGAATTACGTCTTCAGAGAGAGAAAGAAGAGAAGGCAGAACGTCTTCAGAGAGAGAAAGAAGAGAAAGCAGAGCAAGTTCGTGTGGCAGAACTTGAGTTGCAAAAGCAGCAATTTGAGATTCAATTAGAGCAATTGAGAAGAGATAGAGAAGATGCTGAAAGGAGAAGATTAGAGCAGATGATTGAATTTGAAAGGGCGCGGAAAAGTGACGAAGAGATACGTCAGCAACAGATTGAAGAGAAGAGACTACGTGAAGAAGAAAAGGAAAAAGTGCGAATTTCAGAGTTGGAGCGAGCAGAAGAGGTTAGACAAGAAGAACTGAAATTACAGAAAGAAAGTATGGAGAAGGCGGAAGAGGAAAGACAAGAACGTTTAAAGTTGGAAAAAACAAAAATAGCATTAACCCATTAACGCCCAATGATCCCATTTGGGAACACGCCGATGAATTTAAGTATAAAATAAGTGTAGTGTGTTATTTAGTTTCTGTGGGCAGCTTTTGACTGTTAAATAGTCCAACTACGATATTTTAGCCTAATCTTGAGTTTGCAGAAATTTCTAGTGTGCGGCAGCCATCTTTGAAGTTTCGGGTTTTGTCAAAATTCGGCTGCTTTCGGTTTCTCATCTGCATATAAGGTAAGAGAATTTAAATTTTAAAAGTGTTTATGTGATTTAAGTGTAGCATTAAGTAGCTACTGTTATGCCAAATGTGCATTTAAAAATCAAATGTATTGCGGTAGAAATGTTTAGTAAATCTTTGATGTTCCCAAATGGGAACATTGGGCACAAATGTAGTCTGTTCCCATTTGGGAACATGATGGAGAATTTCAATGAGTTATTGAAAACTCTGCATCGCGTGCATTACTACTGTCCATATTTATAAAAGAATATGAGATAAATTAGAATTTTTAGTTCACACAGCAATCACACCTTATATAATGCTTTTTTCAGGTGTAAAGAAAGGTCTCAGTCAACACGTTGTTACTTGTCTACCCAACTGCATTACCAACCCCACGTGCCATGAGGTCTACTACGACAACTTCTTTATGTGACAGCTGTGAGATGGCACGACAACCAGCGTGTGACTGTCGCTACCAATTTCATTGCAGTAGAGCCATTTGAAAAGCTGGAGCTCAGCCAAAAAGTATGTGGTTGATAACAATCAACCAGCTGTCACTAGAAAGTTTACTCTTCACATGGGTGTTGTGGGCATTCTGGACCCCTTCATGTCTAACTATCACCTCGTGTTTCGATCCAAGAAGTGGTGGTGCCACTCTTTATCAACGGTTTGAACATGGCTGTTGTTGCTGCCTGGAGTCTGCACGTTGAAGTCGGTGAATTATCTGATCACCTGGCGTTACGACGGCAAATTGTGAACAATACTGTACAACGATTGGACAAACCTCCAACAGCTCTATCAGATAGCCACTCAGTCAGTGATATTCGCTTCGATGGAGTCGATCATCATCTGGGTTCCAAGTGCAAGACAAGCGAGATGTCGATGGTGTAAGAAGAATACAAGGTTGTACTGCATAAAGTGCATGGTTTTACTTCATCTACACTACGAGCATCAGTATGATATACTATCATATCATCGCATTTGTCAGTCTCTTGGAAGGCATTGTAGAGAAAAACCTGGAATATGTTGATGTGTATGATCACTGTGTTCAGTCGAAGAATGAGATTGTTACGAATGCAATGTTATCCTTGGCACTGCTTTATAACTTCTGAAAACTAGTTACTTCAACATTGATGTGTGGTTTTATTGCTCTAGCAAAGCAGCCTGTGCTGTGCATAAAGTTAAACTAGTGTAGTAACTGAAAACCGCAAATTTAGCAGATTATCTGCAATAAATTTGCATGTTGTTCCCAAATGGGAACAGACTCCATATGTGCCCAATGTTCCCAAATGGGAACAGCACGCCATCTAGCGGCTGATCGCGGTATCACATAAATACAAGTTCCAAGGACCTTACCCTAGCATCATTTGTTATATTCCCAAGTATCATAAAGATTGGCCACTGAGGGACAGTTTGGGCACTAATGGGTTAAAAGAAGCACAACTCAAAGAGGAGAAGCAAAATAGAGAAGCACAAGAACAAAGAAGGCAAGAAGAACGAGAAGAACAGAAAAGGAAACAGGAAGAAAGTGAAACGATGGTTTCGAAAATAAAGAAAATTGGTGATGCCATGAAACATGTGTTACCCAAAATGCCAAACGATATGATGGAGGTGCCATTATATTTCGAAACGGTTGAGAATGCGTTTCGTAGTTTCAACGTGCAAGAACAATTCTGGGTGAAGTTACTATTGCCATTGATGACTCCGAAAGCTAGAACTGTTCTAAACAGATTGTCATTCGCTGATTTAGACGATTATGAGATCGTGAAACAGCACTTGTTAAAAGAATTCAAGTTGACACCGAGAGAGTACAGATCGAAGTTTATTGATGCGAAGAAGACAGCTGAAGAAACGTATACAATGTTTACAGCTAGGCTGAAGAACTTGTTGAACTATTATGTGAAAAGTCGCAAAGTGGATAAGAATTTTGAGAAGTTGTTTGATTTGTTAGTGGCGGATAAGTTGAAAGAATCACTACCACCAGGTCCACTACAGTTTGTATTGTCGAAGGAAGGAACTGATTGTTACGAAGCTAGTGTTGTGGCAGACCTAGCAGACATTCATGTTAATAATCGAATTGGTTTGGCAATTCCGAATAAGACAAGTTTTGGTTTTGTACCCAATGTAAAAAGAAATCAACAGTTCACTCCAAATTTTGGTTTTCATTGGAAGAGCAATCAAGAAACAGGAAATCAGTTCAGAAGTACAGAAGTGAAACCAAATTCTCCGGTTGTTCACGAGAATAGAGAGTCGATGATGGCCAGACAACGTCCGGTATATAACAAGTCACCACCAAGGTTTGTCGCGAGAGAAGGCAATGCATCGTTTACTCCATATAAGAGAAAAGAAAGCATTGAACAACGTGGTGCAGTGGTGAAACGTTGTCACAACTGTGGATCAGACAGGCATTTGATGAAATTCTGTCCAGTTCCGGTTACAACCTCAAATTATGGCGGAAAACAAGAAAATTCGAGGGTGAATCGAATTCAAGTGGTTGACAATTCAGAAAGTCAAGCCACAGAACATCAGAATAATGAAACCGAAGTAAAGTCAGTGATGAAATGTCACCTCTCACCTGATATTCAGAAAGAAATTCTATTGCACAATGGAATGCAGAAAGAAATGGTTGGAAGAGATGAAAGTACAGCATTGAAGAAAGTGGTATTGCAGTACGTCGAGGTAGAGATTCGTGGAACAGCAGGAAAAGAACCAGTGAAAGTAAAAGCACTTATTGATTCTGGAGCAGAGGTTCCGGTGATTAGTGAAGAATTACTGGAAGGCATGAAGGTGGAGCAGATTGGAAAAGTGAACTTACAATGCGTGGCAGGAGATGCCATTCCTGCAAAGCTAGTGAAAGTTGATGTAAGGCTGTGTTGTAACGATGTGGAAGAAGAGGTAATTCCGCATAAAGTCAAATGTTCACTTACACCGTATGTGACATTGATGTGTGCTAGTATTGCAAAAATGGGAAGCACAGAAAGATTCTTGTTGCATCCAGAAATCATTGCAGAACTTAAAGCCGTGCCACAAGTGAAAATGATACAAGGAGATGTGCAAGCGAATGTAACGACGAGATTGCAGAGTCAGCGAAAGAAAGTGATAGAAGTCGAAGAGGAAAGTGAAACTGAAAGTTCAAGTGAAGAGGAAAACGAAAGCGATGATCAACAAAGTTTAATGCAAGACGGTATAACAGCAGAGATGAATGAACAAGAGATGGCTGCATGCAAGAATGGTAATGTAAATGAAACGAAAGAGGATAATGAATGTGATGTTGAGATAGGAGATTTGTTTGAAGAAGACGAGAAAGATGAAGAACAACAGATGCAGATTGCAGACGCAAAGAAATTCGAAGAACAGCAGAGACAAGATGAATCATTGAAAGCATGGTGGAATTTAGCGCCAGATAAAGAATCTGAATTCTGCGTGGTAAATGGCTTACTGTACAAGAGATATCGAATATTAGAGCAAACGATATATCAATTGGTGTTACCAAAAGAGCGACGAATGAAAGTGATGGAGTTGGCTCACGAATCAGTATTTGGAGGACATCTTGGAGAAGAGAAAACTAGAGAACGAATAAAGTTGTCTTTTACCTGGCCAAAGATGAGAAGAGATATAGTGAAATTTTGCAAATCATGTGAGAAATGTCAGTTAAAGGCAAGAAGTTTGGTGATGGACAGGGTTCCTATCACTCCAATTCCAAGAGAAGATGTAGCCTTTAGAAGAATTACAATGGATTGTGTAGGACCAATCGAGCCAGCATCTGCTGCAGGTCACAAGTACTGTTTATGTATTGTCGATTCTTGCACAAGATGGCCTACAGTGTTTCTGTTGAAATCATTAACTGCGAAAGCTGTGTGTGATGCTTTGATGGAGTTGTTCATGAACGTTGGTGTACCTTCAGTGATCACAAGTGACCAAGGAACAAATTTTACTGCGAGTCTGACAAGAGAATTTCTGAATTTAATGGGTTGTAGTCCAAGATTTGACACGCCAGGTCATCCAGAGGCAGCTGGACTAGTAGAAAGATGGAACCAAACATTCAAGAAAATGATCCATCATGTAATTGTTGACAATCCAAGGCAATGGCACAAAGTAATTCCGTTTACAGTGTGGGCATTACGAGAAGTACCGAATGCAACTACTGGAATTGCTCCTTATATGTTGGTGTATGGAAAGATTCCGCGTGGACCATTGGCAATTTTAAAAGAAAGTTGGACAAGAGAAATTAATTTACCACCTCATATTGGAATCCAACCAGAAAAGTACTTGAAAGACATGAAAGCAAATATGGAAAAAGCATTACTGTTTGCAGAATCATATTCACGAGAGAAGCAATTACAGTATACGAATCAATACAACAAAAGAGCGAAACATAAAGAATTTGAACCGGGTGAAAAAGTTATTGTGTTGTATCCGACGTCAACAAATAAACTGATTTCACGATGGCATGGTCCATGTACTGTCATACAACGAAGATCAAAGTACTCTTATTTGATTGATATGGGTGACGATTGTCGAAAGATAATTCACGCAAATAAAATCAGAAAGTACATTACAAGAGCAATGAGTTGTGGACTAATCGTTGAAGAAGATGAAGACTTTGGTTCAGTGGTTGAACTGCTGACAAAGAATGACTTGCAAGATGAAAAGAACTCACTGAATCTTGATCCCGATCAGATTAACCATTTAACATTGACTCAACAAAAACAATTACTGGAAGTACTGAACAAATATTCTGATCGATTTTCTGAAAAGCCTGGACTATGTACATTGGTTGAACATGAAATCGAACTGAAACCGGAATTTCGTGAAAAAGAATTTATGGCTTACCGTATTCCACTCATCTATCGAGCAGAAGTTGAACGACAAATTAAAGAAATGCTTCAAGCCAACATTATAAAACCATCTTCGAGCAGAATGGCAAGTCCGTTGGTAATTGTTAAAAAGAAAGACGGTTCTCTGAGACTTGCCTGCGACTACAGATACATTAACTCGTTCACTGTGGATTGTAAATATCCGATGCCGATTGTGAAAGATGTTTTGCACAAAGTTGGAAAATCAAATGTGATCTCAATTTTTGATTGTCGAAGTGCTTACTGGACTTGTCCTGTTAAGCAAACGTCGGCTCTTTTCTACCACCTAAAACGTCGGAATGGGTCATTTTTGACCCATACAGTTTCTTTTATAGAAACCATGTATTTTTGAAGGATAATTCTTCTGCAGCGGAAAATTCCGCCCCATGAGTAATATTTTGGATACAATTCCGCGGCAGGAGACCTTTGCGCATGCGTAGTCTTCGGCGCATGCGCATTGTCCAAACTGTGTTACTTATAATCAATTGGCGTTGTGAGGGTCGGTTAGGGTCAGATTAGGCGTTGTGAGGGTCATGTTAGGGTCAGGATTAGGGTTAGTGTCGTCAGTTAAATAAAATGCTAAACACTTTCCGCCGCAGAAGTAATTTCTTCATGCACTGCGTGGCGGAATCTTCCGCCGTAGAAGCACCGCGCATTTTTGCACGAGTCCTGAAAATAACTGAATGATTTACTGATATCATTGTAATAAGCTTTCAGAATGTTAAACTTTTAATTTATTTATGCTTCCCCTAAAGTGCCTGAAGGTACTATTTAGAGGCGTCAAGTTCCTCAAGCGATACTGAACATGAGTCGTCTCCCAGACACGCTCGTGCTTCTGTTTCAGTGCATCGTTGGATGATGTGACGCATTATACCTTCATCAACAGAAGTTGAAACGCGATCAAAATAGAATCTTTTCTTATTTGTTGTGTCGCAAACAGCGTTAGTCCTGAAACTTCGCGGAGCACGTTCTGACTGCTTAGCCTTTCACGAGGTGCATCATCGGGTGAAATCAAAATCCAGACATTGCCATCCCTTGATGCTTCCCTGGTTTCTGTAGCTGCTACATTTGGGTTGTCACGATGTTGAAATGATGAGCGACCCCCTCTGTAACCACGACCTCGTCCTCGACCACGTGCACCCCTCGACCACATGCACGCACACTTCCAGAGATAGGAACTTCAGGATTTCTAATGCTAACGGTTCGTCTTGTCCACCATGATCATTTTCGACATTTGAAACAGAAGAACTGCTACTTGCCTCAACAGGCCTATATCGTACACGACGACTCATTTTAGCGCAGGTATCGATAACCCTCAGATATAGCTGTTTTTATATCAATTGTGTTTGAAACAATGAACAAAACTGTCTGCAAATGGCGGGAAGAACGTGAGCTTTGCAATGCCGTCACAAATATGTAAGGCTAATATAAGATATACACTAGAAAATAGGCATTTGCAGTAATAGTGTCATGGGTCAAAAATGACCCAAATCCGACGTTCTAGGTATTGGCTGCTATAACTCCTATACCTGACCAGCTATTAATAAGATTTTTCTTCTATGCCTTTGCGGTCACAATGCCATAGATGTCATAAAATATTTTCCTTTAATGGTTACTGGGTGCTACATGGCACGCTCGCAAAGTGCGCTATGGGTCAAAAATGACCCATGCCGACGTTCTAGTGTTAAGCAAACTGATCAATGGAAAACTGCTTTTGTTACTCACAATGGACTGTACGAGTTTACTCGTGTTCCTTTTGGAATGATCAACTCAGGAAGAACATTTGTTAAAGCAATTAACATGGTTTTACAGCCTATAAATGAATTTGCTGAGCCCTATGTAGATGACATTGCTGTGCATTCAGATGATTGGAAGATTCATTTACAGCATTTAGATGCATATTTAATGCAAATGAGACTGCATAACATTACTCTGAACTTAAAGAAATGTATCTTTGGTAAGAGTGAGGTAAAGTTCATCGGTCATGTGGTTGGTTCTGGGACGATTCAAATGAATCCAGATAGAATTGAAAGTTTAATTAATTTGAAAACCCCAGAAACGAAGAAACAAGTTAAGCAATTGCTGGGATTTTTTGGTTACTATAGACAGTTTATCAAAGATTTTGCACAGATTGCGAAGCCTCTATCTGATTTGACAAGCAAACATGTTCCAGATAAGATTGATTGGACTGATAGACATCAACAGGCATTTAATTTACTTAAAGATGCCGTACGCTCTAAAGTTGTTTTATATGTTTTTGATGTTGGAAAACCTTTTAATTTGTACTGTGATAGCAGTGATTTTGCAGTAGGAGCAGTTTTAACGCAGATGGATGATAAGGGAATAGAGCGCCCTGTGTCATTTATAAGTCAGAAGTTGACTGACACCCAGAGGAGATGGGCAACTGTGGAGAAAGAAGCCTATGCTATTGTTTGGGCTCTAAATAAGTTGAAAGAGATAATAATTGGATCTAAAGTTCACATCTTTACCGATCACAATCCTTTAACTTATCTGACTGAATCTATGTCTAAGTCTGCTAAACTGGTGCGTTGGGCTTTAGCACTGCAAACTTTTGATGTAGAGGTTAATTATAAGAAAGGACGATTAAATGTTGTAGCAGATTGTTTATCTAGATTATAAGATTGTTTATTTTAATATATTGTATAGTATTAAGTTTATTGCATAATTTAGTACATGATGATTTCGCAAATTTTTAAGTTTAATTTGCTCAATCCAAAGAAAGGGAAGGAGGTAATGTGAACAAATGTTTTGCATATATAATGAGCACAGGTGTTCTTTATGTTGATATATATATATAATGTGTATTCGATTGTTAAGCGGTTTTAGTCTTAGGCCTTAGTTGCGCTGTCGGCTCGTGGGCGCTTGGACTAAAAGTAGCCTAAACATTGGCTGACGGTAGATTCTTTTACACGTGCAGTTAGCGCGCCAAACTTAGAAACTGCTGATGACAGTGAATTTGAACATATACAGTGTAGTAGTTGTTTTAATGCAGTAGAGAGCTGTATGTTAGAAGTTACAGTTGAGCTGTATTGATAAGAACTTTGATTGTACGTTTGAAATAACTGTGTTTGAAGAAAGAAAGAAACATTCAAAGAACTGTGTCAATTTAATTCTTAAACAGTTAGAAGACGTTGAGCAATTTATATGTAGAGATAAGGAAAGTTCTTGAGGTAGGTCACAACTAAAAAAGAAAAGAGTTGGTGACAGTTTCACATATCATAACTTGTAATACAGCATTGGATTCAGCATTCATTTCTGCACAAAATGGTATATTTAGTTGTACATTATGTGAATGCACATCGAAATTACATAAGTTTTAACAAAGGCACCGATAATTAGCGATATCTTATATTATTGAAACGCAGGAGCCAGCTTTTGGTCACGAGGAAGGGGCGCAGCAGGCCAACCATCCCACTGGTCATCGAGGGAGCAGAGCGCGTTAACTCCATCCGCGTACTGGGCGTTACATTACGTTACGATCTCAGCATGACAACACACATCAAAGAAACCCTCGCCTCTTGCTCCTCGACTCTATACGCTCTCAGGGTTCTCCGGTCTCACGGCCTTCCCTCCCACTCTCTCCATGAAGTAGCTAAAATGACCACCATTGCTCACCTAATGTATGCTTCTCCTGCCTGGTGGGGCTACGCCAACAGCGGCGACAGAGTAAAGATAGAACAGCTGATTAGCAGAATGAGGAGATGTGGTTTCCTTCCCTCAACTGCCCCGAGCGGTTCCGCCTTGGCGGGCCTGGCAGACGAACGCCTGCTCAAAGCTGTATGTTCAGATCCAAACCACGTCCTCCGACATCTCTTTCCACCTGTCCGGGACATCACGTACAACCTTCGCCCACGACCACATCCCTTCACCCTACCAGCCAGGGACGACCGGAACTTCATCGCCCGGATCTTACACAAAAAGGCATACTAACATTACTAACAACCCAAGCCATTCATCCCTGCTTAAATTGACTTATCATATCATTATGAACATACGGTACATTCTGTAACATGCTAATCTGTGGACAAAACATGAACAGCTAGGAACTGAACTTAAAATAATGTTTGTAAACAAGCTGCGGCCATGTCAACTTGTGTCAGAATAAACCAATATTATTATTATTATCAATATATATATATATATATATATATATATATATGTATAATACATTGTATATATGTATAAATATACATATATATATACACGCACGCACGCAAACACACATACACACATACTAGACTTTCGTACCCTGCTTCGTCCTGGGAAGTAGGGATGGAGCTTTACCAAGTTACGCCATCTGCCGATTCGCCTTAAACGGCCTTAAACGGTTCTATTGTCAAAATGAGTCACCTTAAAATTTCATATCGGTAGTTTTCAATTCGCGAGACATAATTTTCAGGTTTTCCCCTGTATTAGTAATCTGCTTAATTTACATATTTAGACCCACCTTCGGATCACGTGCTTTTTGCCGTATCCCTCAAGAGATGTGCCAGATGAATCCGATCGATTTATATATTTAGCCCAACATTTGTAGGACGTCAAGAGAATTCAGAAATGGCGCCGCAATTTTTCAAATGCATTCACAATGTCGACATTCAAAATGTCTACATCTCTGTCTGTCTCTCCGTCTTTATCTGTTTCTCTGTTTGTCTCCCTCTGTCTCTGTCTGTCTCTGTCTGTCTCTTCTCTGTCTGTCTGTTTGTCTGGCTGTGTCTGTCTGTGTCTGTCTGTGTCTGTCTGTCTGTGTCTGTCTGTCTGTGTCTGTCTGTCTGTCTGTCTGTCTGTCTATCTCTTTTTCTCTTTCTCTTTCTCTTTCCCTTTCTCTTTTTCATTGCTCCTCGCTCACCCTCCAACCGTATCTGTCTCTGGCTTTGTTGATCTCTTTGCTGTTTGCCTGCTTGTCTGTCCGCCAGTCTATTTGTCTGTCTGTCTCTGCTTGGTGCAACTACTACAATAGCCTACTATTTCGACTACCGGCTACGTAGGCCTAGTCCATGATAGTTGTCTACATAGTTGGTATGTAGGCCTATAGGCCTACTAGTTTTCTGGTGGTATAGAAATGCCACTATTGACTTAAATTTATGCAATTTTCGGACTTCATTGAAAAAATCTCTTTGTAATCTTAATAGCAGGCTTCAAATTTCTAAAACACCGCTTGAAAGATACACGCAGGACACCAGCTTATTCGCAAGCGCTGCGTCGAGGCAGAGAGGTTGGCTAAACTTATCACAACTAAGACTGCACTTAATTAATTTACATCCGTTAGACCTACATGTATATATCTGCAATGTGACAAACCTAGCAGTGCTAAAGACTATTATAGATGACCCAGCCCAACAATAATTATCGCCCAACTTCTGATGTCAAACGTGCAGGCGTAGGCAGTACTAATACACTACAAGGATGTATTGTTGCGATGAGCCTAACAGTTTTGGATAAAAATAGATGCCAATCAGTGTACATCCTGGTTGATGAGGCAAACACGGACGAAGAATGTTTAGCCTACATTGTTATAGATCGCTACTTGCGTGTTTCTTGTTACATCTGTAGCCATTTCTCTCATATGCAGAAACGTTTCATGAGGTTAACGTTAGTAATTTGAAAATCATCGTGTAATTAAGCAAGTAGGCCTTGTATCTAATAGTACCCGTCTGTAAAGCCGTTCTCAGAATATTATTATTCATTTCTGTGTGCAAGGACAATGGGCGCCTGTGCTTGAAAACACAGGCGAACCGATAACGGAAATAATAGTGAACAGCAGAAACGAACATTTGGATTTTCTACGACTCACAAGAGAGGTAAGCAGAAAGAAACAACTGTGTTGCTATCATTCAAACGGAGAAATATCGACGACGCAATAATTGATAAAGCTCACTTAAAAACCAAGGAAAAGTGTGCGTTTATAAAAGGGTAAAACTTTAATGAGGTTCTGGAAACTGTTGTATTTATCTTATTTGCTGATGACACTAATGTTTTTTACTCTAATAAATCCTATAACTCCTTAATTCAGACTGTAAACACTGAGCTAGTAGCAGTTGCTGATTGGTTTACTGCAAATAAGCTCTCCTTGAACCTACAAAAAACTAACTTTATCATATTTAAATCTCGTAGGAAGATGTGCCCTAATAACATTTCTGTGCAAGTGTCTATAAACAACACTATAATATCCCAAGTGAACTCTACTAAGTTTCTTGGTGTAATTGTTGATAACCATTTAACGTGGAAAGACCATATTAGTACTATAACGGCCAAGGTTGCAAAAACGTTGGGATACTAGGTCGCATATCTTATCTACTCCCCTCCTATATTCGTACTACTTTATATTTCTCTCTAATTTATCCTTACTTAATGTTTTGCAATGTGGTCTGGGGTTATACGTATAAGTCTAGTCTTAAAAATTAGTGATGTTACAGAAAAGAGCAATCAGGATAATTTCAGGAACACCATATGGTTCTCATACTGACCCTATTTTTCTTGATCTTAACTTACTAAAATTTCACCAAATTAGATTTTACCAGACAGCTATATTCATGTACCAATACGCTCACAACCTGTTACCCTTGGGATTTGCTCATTACTTCAATGTTGGCACTCATTTTCATTCATATAGTACCAGAGGAGCCTCATCCTATCGTTCCATCCTTGCCAAATCTAATACTCGTCGCTTTTCAATTAGGTTCAATGGTCCACGGGTTTGGAGTCGCATCCCTCCAACAACTCAACAAGCCCCGAATCTTTATCTCTTCAAGAAATCATTGCGTTCTGACTTAACGAGTGGACTGATTGATGAGGACTATAAGTTGGGTTTCTCTAGGTCATCAGTCTGAATTAACACTTACAACATGTTAATATATGCTATCCTTGTACTTTAAAGTTCTAGTTGGATAACTCTGCTAAACTAGTCTGCTACATTACAACTTCTTCTCGGCTTCTCTACAGTATCCTTGTTAACCCTCTTAATTAACTAATTAAGCATATAGTTAAGAATATACCGATCCTGTTTATGAAATTAGATAAAATTGGTGTCCCTATAGCGGGATTTCATCCCTTCTGGGCCTCCCATTTGTCTACAACTGATTATTATGTTTTTCATGTATTTGTCATGTGTGTTTCACGACAATAAACAAACTGATTGATTGATTGATATGACGAGAGAATATAGGCCTAAATAATATCAAAGAAGATAAACTTTAACGGCAATTGCAGGTTTTAAAAAGCGCGCGAGGTTTCTATCGAGGCTATTGAAGCTTATGTATTTTACTGTAGACCTATGCTTAGAGGGTGTCCAGACAATTCGGCGCAAGACAATTCGGCGCCAGACAATTCGGCGCGGTCAATTCGGCGCAAGACAATTCGGCGCACGGACAATTTGGCGCAAGACAATTCGGCGCAGCTATTTAGATTCAGGAAACTGAGATCGGCATCATGTAAATATAAATAAATGTAAATATTTATTATAGGCCTACTGTTATTTGAATTGACCTTTAAAAAGAAGTTGGTTAAAAGCATGGTAGATATTTCTAACTTTTAATACACAATCACTGTCCAGATATATAGAATACAAGTCTATGCGTTTGCTAACTACTTATTAAAGCGCTTTCGCATTTACAACATTGCCTTAATTGTTGGCGATAAAACTTTAACTAGAAATGGGAGTAGAGTCATCGGTTAAAAAGCTACAAACTAGCAAGCGAATTAGAATACAAATACATTAACCAGCGATCGGATCTACGATAAGTTTCATGATAAACATTAATCGTCTGGCGTATCCAGTGGTTCCCAAGCTCTTTTGATGGAGGGCAAAGTCTTACTTTTAAAATATCATGGCGGGCCACAGAGATCTGAGGAGCCGTCCTCAGTTGCTTTCATTGTGGACGAATGCGTGCGCTGGAGCGCCAGCAAATAGTGGTCTCTGGGGAAGCGTCGTAAGTTTCCCCATGCGCAGCATTTGGTAACATCTGACATCGAATGGAACATGTTTTTGGCATATTGTCAGTGCCAATTTACAACAATGCAAGATAAAACACACGTTTTTCAGCGGAAGTATAATAAGATGCATACTGCTTGGTGCAAGGGTAACTCAGATACTTTCATATCAGATCAATGTTAAGGCAATAATTGAAGATATCGTTTGAACATTGTTAAATTTCAAAATGCAAAATTGTTAATATCGGTAAAATTGAAATCAAATCTCAAATTTGTGTTAATTAAATTTTAAATGCAGAAGTTCCAGCAATGCATTCATTTTAATTCTGAATATTTATTATTTTAATTTTTCAAAAGTATTTATTGAAGATGAATCAGTTTTAATGAGATTTATGTGACTGCAGATTAGAAGCTAGTTTATCAATGTCTGGTTGTAGGTTCGTAGTGGCAAGTATCATCAATACATTCAAATTTGAGTCAGTGAGGCGCGCTCGATTTTTGTTTTTTATAAGTTTCATCGCTGAAAATGATTGTTCACATCTGTACGTGCTCCCAAAACGGCATATGTAACGTTGAGCAAACGACCGCAAATTGGTTTTCCACTACGTCCAAGAACAAACATATACCTATCTTTCCAATCGTCATTAAATTCCCGACAAGAGAGGTTCGAGCTTTCCTCAAGTTTTCGTTTCATCCTGTCACTTAAATTTGAACTCATCCTTTTTAACCCAAACTTAAAATATTTTATTTAAAGTTTAAATTTAAAATATTAAAATGAAATTGTCAATAATCAAGAATGAAAACACACGTCTTTTTCAACGGAAGTGTAAATACGCTGCATAGAGCTTGACGAAAAGTGAACTAAGATTAAAACAAAATAATAGAAAAAAAAGAACTTAACTTAAATCGAAAATCAAGAAAACAAGGTAATTTAATTTTTTCAAAATTTGTGAGTGACTGTCGCGGGCCACATTCAAAGGATTGGCGGGCCACTTTTGGCCCGCGGGTTTCATGATAAACATTAATCGTCTGGCGTATCCACGTTAAGCTTCATGATGAAACATAAATCTGTGGACGGATTTACATTACGTTTAATGATAAAACAATAATAATTAGACGAACCTCCGTTGAGTTTCATGGCGAAACATTAATCACCGGACGTAGGCCTACCTAAGTTAAGTTTCATGATAAAACATTACGAAACATAAATCAGCGGACGGATTCACGTTAGGTTTCATTAAGGAATATTAATAAGTGGACGCATCTATGTTAAGTTTCATGTCGAAACATAACGAAACATCACGCTGATAGAAGCATTACCAAAAGGCGCCGAATTGTCTTGCGCCGAACTGTCTTGCGCCGAATTGCCTTGCGCCGAATTGTCATAGCACTCTCTAGAAGGCCTAGACTATAGCGTTTTCCCCAAACTGTCGGGAAGCTCTGACAAGTGCGTCGCCAATTTTTCGATAAACTTTTTTTAGAAACAACATTGACTATGATTGGGATATAACTAGCTGCCGTAGTCATATATATATATATATATATATATATATTAGCGTAAATTCAACTGTGGATGCTCTTTTAGCGTATTAAAATCGTATTCTAAAATGCTCGTCAATCGCATAGTGCTCAATCACGGAGCACTTAGCGTTTTCGTCCTCTGTAAATCTTGGAAGACAGCCTAATTTAGAAAATCGGTTGGCAATCGGTTGCCAACCAGCCTTTCTCCTAATACCTAACTTGGCTAAGCTTAGTCTGTCTCAAGCGATTTGTAATAAATTTTTTAAATTTATGGTCTATATGTTGAATGATTTAAAACAAGGCCGTTTGTGCTCAGACGAATTTTGCCATATAATTTAAAATCCACGCGTATTGTTTTCAAAACAAATTAGGCAATATTATTTCTCAACAAAATAAAGCGGCATGTTCAATTTGGTCCGGATTTACAGCGTATTTTGTTCAAAATCAACAAATCGTGCTTTTTGGTCCTCAAGTAGAAAAGATAGATGAACCTCGCACAAATATAAAGTCTCGCGAGATTTGGGATCGCGATGCGTGAGTTTACAGTTGCTAAGGTCCGCCATTGATGGTGTTTTCGACCTCGTTGAAGTACGTTGAAACAAATTTAATTACAATTTCTGCAACTAATAATTTATTCTTTTGTAATTCCTAACAAACGGAATTGAGGATACAATTAGCAATTGCGACTTTGCTAGTTTTAGGTAAGTAATTGACCATGTGGCGTTTTGCATGTTATGTTATCATTATGCTATACACAATGTCATGTCCTGCGTTAATCTGTTAATTGGGTAACAGGCTTAATTGTTTCTCGCAAACAAAATAATAATAAGATAAATTTATGGGTAAAATTGAATTTTAGCGTATTTAATTCATGATGCTGTCGTCCCATTATTTTAGCGTATTTTATTATTTCTGCTATGTGTCTGCGTAAATGGAAGCTGGTTTGATAAAAATAATGGTATGCCTAGATGGAAGTTGTTTTGAAGAGAGTAGTTATTTGCTCAAATAGAAGCTTGATTGATGAAAACAGCTTTTAGTTTAGCGTCGTATACTATGCCTCGCCTTTGCATGGTCGAATACAAGTTGGATTGATGAAAAGAATTCTTACTAACTGGAAGTGGGATTAATTAAAGTAATTTATCTTAAATGGAAGTGGGATTTATGAAAAGAATCTTGTTTAAATAGAAGCTGGATTCATAACAGTTATCATAAAAATCATTGAAATAATTAAATATATGCTAAAATACAACTCTACCTCCACTATCAATAAAATACACTGAAATGCACTTTTACCAATTTATGTCTAAACCTGTTATTTTTCCAGGAAGATGAAGCGATTCTTTTCATCTCCTGCAGAGCAAATACTTATTAATGCCATGACAGAGATGCATCGGAAGCTGGCACGGAAAGAAAATGTCGATGACAGAGACTCCACTGAACAGAACATTCACAGTTCGATAACTACCAAGAAACGCCCGATATTTGATGAGGTAAGGCAACTTTTTGTTTTTTGTCTACATGGCCTCTCTTACACAATAAACTTTGAACACTTTCTCTGCCATTGGCAATCAACAACATCATCTCTTGTGCACTACACAAATGCAATGTACACTGTTCACAAGAACCAGATGATGATGATGTTAATGAGGTGATGACCAAAGCCAGAGTGACAGTTTATGCTTTCTGTTAGCAATTAGCTAATGATTTAATTTGCATGTTGTCAAACCTTTATGCCCAGTGCTACAACGCTGTCACATATACAGGGACGTTCTCTGACCGTACTGTTAATGAGAACTGAGTTTCCAGATCACATTTCCCTTTTTCTCACACCTTTAATTTCTCGAAGGCCTACAGGATCATGCTTCCCTTTGGTAAACAATAGTAGTAATAATAATAATAATTTTAATAATAATTATGTTATTGTGAGAACATAGCTAAAATTTTTGGGTTGCCTGTTATACATTTCTTTGTAACAATTGTCTAGGCAACTCTTGGTAAATTAAATCTGCTCGAACCAAATTCATGTTTGATATTGGTTGCCGATTGTGTACGTAAGTGGTGAGCCACGAGAAAAAGTCCTATTTAAGAGTCTTCTGTCTGCATGTTTTGCAATAATGTCATTAAAGTTTATTATTTAATTTGTAATAATAATTGTGTGTGCCTATTCATGTAGCACCTCTTCAAGTAATCTCAGAGGTGCTTCTGACCTGACTAGTAAACCCTAATCACATGAAATAGTCTCCAAGCACCTGCAATGTATGGGCGTAGGAAGTCATGCTTTAGATTGTGAGAAAGCACATTCCAGATGAGGGGGTTGACCATGGTGAAGCTTCATGCTGGATTTTGGAAGAACAGAACAGGATGATCTGATCATTTTTGTGTCGAAGAACTAAGAGAGCTGTGACCAGGTAAAGGTGATGCTGAAATATATACCTCTGTGAGGTAGGATGGAGCACAACTGACGAGACAGTTGATCATCAGCATAATGATCTGAAATGTGTAGAACTGTAGAATCCTATAAATTATTAGAGCTGCGCCATTAAAACTAATTCAAGTGGTTTACTTTGAAAAGAGGTTGGCACACATCAGTGGCATTAACATAATCCATCCTAGTGCATATGTATACATGCATCAGGGTAGAATCAGCATAATTGACTAAATGACAGTGGCTTTTACTTTACAGAATCATGCAAGCCTTACTTGCCAGTCACTGAAGGATACCAAAGTACTGAATTGGCTGTCCAGCATTGACAAAGATCCTCTTTCCACTGAGTCATCTGACTGGGTTAGTAAAATTGTAAGTTTAAGTGTATCAAATGACATATTGGAGCAAAGAAATATTACAAAGGAAGAAACCACTTTTCGTGAAGTATCGACACTGATATTGACACTTATGACACTGACATAAATAGTCTTTCCTTATGAGTTTGGTAGATATTATATATACAATATTGTTCTTGAGTCTGTCTGTTTCGTTTGTAGACTGTAGTGTGATTATCTTACGCTTATGCATAATCTGTCCTACCTTTGTCGTTTAAGCTATTGTTTTATTTACATTTTACTTGAGCATCAAAAACTTCAGTTTCATCATCATTTAGAAATTTGGTCATGATTTCTTTTATAGCATGTAAATATTCCAGCTTGTGCTGGAAAGTTCAGTGTAGATAAGGAGCACTTATTCCCACCTCGATGGGTAAACATCCATGGAACACAGGCCATATAGGTCAACGGAGCCTTGCATTCAGCCAGGATTGGCAAATAAGACTAAACACAAGCTGTAAGCTTAAGACAACAGTTGCCCTGCTGTGGTTGTGTTGCGCTTCAACCAGGACATCTGGATCATACTGTTTAGTATGTATGTATGTATTTTCGTTTATTCAATCAAAGATTGATTGTTGTCAGAATGCAACAAGTGACAATAATTGTTCTGGATGTAGCAGTTATGAAACAGATTTTACCTAGTTACTTCAGCTGTCTGTTGTAAGTAATAAATGTTTTTGTACATCATACGAGACAAAAAGTTCTTATTGTCTTTGGCTGGAAGGGCGAATGGCGGCATTTATTAAATGGATTAATTTTTCTAAATGGTGGCTTACCATGTAAGTAATTTTAAACACAGTTATGTAAGAAAGTGGTTTCTTCCTTTAATATAATTATTATTATTATCTTGACAAAAGCACATTGAACATAATAATAATAATAATTTATGGTGTTATTTGTATTAGTAATTACTATTGTTATCTTTAGTGTTGATGTCTAATTTTTAGTTTTAGCTTAATTACCGTATTTTTGGTTTTTGTAATAAATGTCACAATTTCTGTAATAAGCTTATCCTAAAATTATTGGACTTATGTCGAAATTGAGATCTTAATATGAACATATAATAGGAATTTAATGCATTAACTTCAAGGATAATAAATGAGCGTCAACAGTTCAAGAAAAGAAAAGATATCAAATAATCATCCATTAAAATCATAATATCAATGAGTTGAACACATAGATAGCAGACTCTTAATTTAGGAACATCTACAGTAAGTTCATCTTACACTGTCTAGAAAATATTTAAACATTTATTGTCGTTAAGTTTTACAATGAATTAATGCATATTTGTATGTGTTGCCAGGTCACGGCGAAATACTCCAGTTTCAAGAAGCACATCCTGAAATTCATCACTCTTATCAGAAAATATACACCAAAGTATTTAACGAACAAAAAACTGTGAAGAGTCGAGCAGAGCGACGTCTGCAGTCGATTCAACCATAGAACTAAGTTTTTAGTAATAATGCTAAGTCACTTTAACATTTGTTGAATTTCTGATTGTTATAGATGAAATGATTGAGCTAGGTTCATGCTATTGCAGACACTCGATGAAGGAGACTAAATTGTGTTGCACAAACTGACTGAGTTCATTCTGACTAGCAGAGAACTGAAGTGGGAAAATTGGTGCTTCAACCATAGAACTAAGTTTTTAGTAATAATGCCAAGTCACTTTAACATTTGTTGAATTTCTGATTCAATGTTATAGATGAAATGATTGAGCTAGGTTCATGCTATTGCAGACACTCGATGAAGGAGACTAAATTGTGTTGCACAAACTGACTGCAATTAAAAATCTTTGCAACTAATTCTTTGTTGAAGTGTATTGCATTATTTCTATCAGTAGGTATTAAGATGACTTGGAAATTTTATCTTGTAACACCATACATATATATATATATATCAGCTGAGCACCAACAGCAAGCAGTATGCCTTGGTGTGCTATATTTGAGCACCAAAAGCATGCATTTTTCATAAGGACAATATATGAGCACTAACAGTTCACTTTATGCGAAACTGATATATACTGGCTGAGCACCAAAGGCATTCATTTCTCTTAAGAATAACATTATGAGTACCAGATCAGAACATGTATATGTGGAGACCTTTATATAGGAATATCTAGACAAAACTACTGGTATTTAGGAGTTATTGTAGACATTCACTGTTGTTAGGTTGTACAATGAATTAATTCATGCTCATAATATTGTGTGTTTCTATGAGTGTGAATATAACATAGTTCCAATAAACACATTCTGTAACACATCACATTTCTCAGAAAATATGCACCAAATTATTAACTAAACAAAAACTACACAGAATCAAGTCGAACAACGCCTGCAATCAACTGTAGAACTGTATTTTCTATGAACATTATCAAGTCGATTAACATTAATTTAGCTCAATAGTGATTGTCACAGACTGCAGTACATGATTGAGTTTTGATCAAGTCAATACGGCCATAACTGCTGTTAGGCTATTAAATTTTGTTACATCAACTGACTGAGAATTCTGGCTTGCACTTAATTGTGTGTTCGATAACCTGCTCCTGGCCAGCACTCTGATTGTTGAGACAATTAACATTTCTTTTCCAGGAGTTCTTTGTTGCCCTATTGAATTTCTTCATTGCAATCAACAACTAGTACGTTTTCATCTGGTAATACCATTGTTTTGAATGATCCTATGTTGTCTTTTACGGCATGGAATGAGTTGCTGCTGTGTGGCCTGGAATTAGAACTTCAGTATTATCTTTTTACCATGCATGCTTTCCACTTGGTTTTACAATTGTTTTTATTATATTATTGTGAAATATACTTATAATTATATGGATGGACTGCTTGTTTTAACAAGCATAATATGCATTAAATGCTTGTTAAAACAAGCAGTTTATCCAGAGAGCATATTTTGCTCTCTTCATTGATTAATCACTGTACCTTCTGGCAGGTATATCAACAGGAATTCACTTTAGTTAACATTTTACACCATGTCTGAATAGTTCAAACAGGGGTGCTGTATAAATTTCTTTAGATATCTACCACATAATTATGGATCACAATGGATGAGAATACTGTGGTTGGATCCTGTCCGGTGACTCTTCTAGTTTTCTGTGCACTGATTTACTCTCTGCTGACATTTCTGTTCTTCATGACATTAGCATGATTTTATCTTAGTGGCAAAATACTTTTCTATGCTACGAAATGATATAAGCCAACACAATAGAGAGACTAATTCACCATGCCATTTCTAAAGCATCACCGCATAATTCATCAGTACTATTGCTCAATAATAATGTTTAAGCATTCAGTTTCTGAATACCCAAACTTGCATTTATTTAACCATCGCAGACCTAAATAGAAACAATAAATTATAATTAATTAGAACAGCAACTATGCAGAATTGAGGCTTTTCCGTGGTGGGCCCAGTGCCTGGAATGGGCTCCCCAGAAGATACGCCTGCTCCCTCGGACTTTTACTGAAGCTTTCTTTACCAAACTCAAAACTGTACTTTTTGTCCGTGAATGAATGAATAATTAGAAAACGACATTTTTAAATTGTGCACAAGACCAGCAGTAAATACAGTGTCTGCAAATGCTAATGGCAATCACCACAGAAATAATAAATTTTAATTGCATTATGTCGTAAATACAATAAGCTGTATAATATAGCCCAAAAAATGAGTTTAATGTTCAACTAAGAATTACTGGTTTTGTGAAATAACAATTTGCTATATCACATAGTTCGGACTGACCACTCATCCAGACTTATCGGATCTGCAGACGTAGGTGTGCAGTACAATAATTGATTGTGCATTACAGTGGTGCTTTAAAAATTCTCAAATTAGGCCTACATTACTACATTTGCCTAGGCCCATAAACTTATTGGTACCATTTAAACCTCACGGCCTGGGACTGCGTGGCGATTTATTGGGTTGCGAAAAAGACTCGGCATTGGTTGCATTTTACAATATTCTGTGACTTTAGTAAGTTACAAAGGCAAAAGTGCATTTAGCGTATTTTATTGATAGTGGATGTAGGCGTGTATTTTAGCATATTTTATTATATCAATGATTTTCATGATAACTACTGATTCCAGCTTCTATTTATGCAAGATTCTTTTTCATCAGTCCCGCTTCTATGTAAGCCCAAATTATTTTCATCAATCCCACTTCTATTTAGCAAGAATTCTTTTCGTCAATGCAACATGCATCCGACCAAAGCTGAAACCCCATGCAACGGCGAGTCATTTACGACACTAAACTACACGCTTTTTGAATCAATCCTGACAATCCAGCTCCTATTTTACACCCCCAAAAAACTAGTTTCATCAATCCAACTTCCATTTCGGCAAACAGTTATTTTTATCAATCCAGCTTCCATTATGCAGACACATAGGCCCCAAGAGAAATAATAAAATACGGTAAAATAATCGGCCGGCAGCATCACGAATTAAATACGCTAAAATGCAGTTTTACCGTTACAAACAATTGATTTTATAAGGCGGTCCAAAAGTCTAGTTAGCTCGGTATTAGACGCTGATAAAATAGTTATAAATCAATTAATCTATGAGAGCAGTATTTCGATAAGTGAAAATAACCTTGCGCCATCGATCGACGCCATACCATGCGCTTCCTTAATCGGTAAACAGTTTACAAACAATTAATCTCACAGGCAAAAATTTCCTAAAACCTGTCGTGAAATCAATATTATGCGATATTACAATGCCTTTAATAAATTAATGACACTAATTATAGCGTTTTTATAAAATGGCAATAAAATATCGCCGGTTGCTAAGAACGCCGCAAACGTCACTCTTGTTTAGACTTCTTCAGAGCACCAAGGGACGTGTTTTCCAGTATGCAATAAAAACAATCCGTAGATGCTCGAGCACAAACAGCCGATAATTTGGATGGTAAAACGGATAGTGCTCACCCAAAAAAGCTATATCTTAATCTGTACGTGCGAAGCAACATATAGGTGTCTTAATGGTAATTTGGTACGGCAAACATGGTTCAGTTCAAATTTTATTCAGTTTAATGCAGTCGTTATAGGTAAATTACGATGAGCACTTTGCAACATAAAAGTTATGCAGAGCATGAAAAGTAGAAAGTAGCATTATATATATATATATATATATATATATATATAAAGTGATATATATATAAAGTGATATATATATATAGATCAAAGGTTATATATATATATATATATATATATATTATAATCCTACAGTGTGCACCTGTGCCAGAGATATTGGTAACATTTGGGGATAACGTGTTAACTAAGAACTATTTCTGTGTTTATAGCGTTCATCGATTCGATTTTCGGATTACGTTTTATTTGTTGAAAATTTCAATTAGAAGGTTGATAATAATTTAATATTGCAAATTAACGTTGAAAGTAGAGTATTACCTAGAACAAATCATCCAAACTACTGGGACAAATCCTGAAACTACTGGGAGTCTTGGACATTAATTTTGTCCAAGTTAAAATATGCAGTGACTCACACTCTCCTCTCATCTCGTCCTTCTAATTTGACACTTGATCTATAGCCAAGCTACTCCCGCCAGTGTTATCATTAAGCCTAAGTTTTATGAAAGCCTGTAAAAGGCTGTCAAACTACATTTAATGAATAATAATAATAATAATAATAATAATAATAATAATAATAATAATAATAATAATAATAATAATAATAATAATAATAATAATAATAATAATAATAATAATAATAATTAAGGAGCGAATAGAGGAAAGGAAGAGATGAAGGGGCAGATGAAGGAATGAATAAGTGAGGGAGAGAGGGAAGGAATGGGATAATGGCGCTTGTAACGGCATGGCTGCCTTTACGGCGCCATATAAAGTATAAACAGTATAAATAAAGTATTAATAATAATAATGATGATGATGATGATGATGATGATGATGATGATGATGATGATGATGATGATGATGATAATAATAATAAAAGTAAATGTGAAAATCAATTTCTGGTGTAAAAGGTCCATCTGGGACTCTAATTATAAAAAAAATTCACAGAAATATAAAAATGTGATTATGTGAATGTGATAAATGATTTTTAAATGACAGTTAATCGTAATAAGATAGCCAATTTCAAGAGGTGAGGATATGTCAGTTGCTGCATTGCATTGTCTATATGGACTGCATCAACAACTCGCTCTGTACCATACCATCATCAACTCCACTTCTACTACTACTAGCAATGATATTGTCAGCTTGATTTACTGCATCATTCACTTTTGATGAAATTGAAAATGCATGCAAGACTTTGAAGGAGCGTCTGTCTCTCATTTGCATTCCTGACTTTCACTAATCTTTCCTTTATTGAGCTCCAGATTTCTGATGGTAATTCTTCCTCTAATTCATCATCAACTTAATGGAATACAATATCAAATATTGGTAATTTGGTATATTATTATTTATTATTATAAAATACATCCAGCAGTAAGTTAAAATATTATTTAATTTGATAATAACTCAAATTTCATTTAATAAATTTACATTCAGCGCTCGTGAATAAGCTGGTGCCCTGCGCTTGGCTTTCGAGTGGCGCTTTAGAAGTTTTTGAGATTACGATCCAGTAACAAATTCTATGCCTGCCAGAAAACCAATAATCAATTCTAAGCCGACTGTTGATGAATCTCAAAATACTGATCAACAGTGTTTTTTTTAAATTCAAGTTATTCAGCTATAATAATATGACCACAAAAGTTTTGACCTAAATAATTGAAATAGTCGGACAGCCTTTATAACTGGCGTAGCTATGATTTTATGCAGAAGGGTTGTAATGGAAGGCTAGGCCATACGATTCTGGTGGATTATAGAATTCAGTCAGAAATCGAAATTTTTCTGATTCAATTAACTTTTCACCAACAGCTAGTCCAAACTCATTTCTGATGAGTGATGACAAACGTCTGTTACTGTGCTCAAACCTAATCCTCTGACTGAGCAACTGTGACTGCGTTAAGTTTCACAGCTATTAAATCATTTTCGTTAACAACATTTGCTAATAGAATTATCTGCAATGCTAACCTCTTCAGTTCCATTTTAGCGTCACATTCATTCATTGTTCATTCATTCATTCATTCATTCATTCATTCATTCATTCATTCATAAATTTATATAGCGCCCTTCAAGAGGACTAATCAGAGGCGCTCCCGACTCCAGCACGGCCAAAAAGTACAGTTTTGAGCTTAGTAAAGAAAGCTTCAGTAAGAGTCCCAGGGAGCAGGCGTATCTCCTTGGGAGCCCGTTCCAGACCACTGGGCCCACCACGGAAAAGGCTCGATTCTGCATAGTTGCAGTTCGTGCAAATGGGACTAAGAGCACCCCCTTCTCTGCAGAGCGGATGGGGCGGCGACCTTGAATACCCGAGGGGCAGCAAAGCTCCCGCAGGTAGACTGGGGCTATCAATCAATCAAATCGTTCTTTATTGTTTCACAATTTTAGTTACAGTCAATGAGAACAGCACATTTGAAAACAAACAATTATTAAAGAGTAGGTACAAATTGGATGGGTGCATAGTGAAGAGAAACAATGGGAGATCCAAAAGGGACCTGAGTCCCGCTAGGCAGGAACCCCCAAGCAGTGATATAGGATCAGTTGTACATGACAATTTCCAGTGCTGACAACCAAAAGTTACAAAATTTTAAACGAAATATTATAGTGATACGAGGAGTCAGACACCATGATACATATTTCTAATCAGTGAGTTACTTGAACCGAGTTCAACAACAATTTCATGTTATTCCTAACTATTCTTAACTAACAACAACATACCTAATCATAAGACAACAACCAGCAGGAGGAGGAGAATTAAGTGAAAAATCAGTATGGTAGGCAAATTTAGAGCAGGTATTTGAAAGGTACACATAGTCGAGGAGAGAAGAATTCTTAGTAGAGCCCACATTCATTTCAATTGGTAGATAGACCAGGTGACATCGTCGTACTAAGGCAGCAATCCCCTGTACTCAATGCGCTGCCGGGTAGGATAGTGGTTACTTTTACTCAATGGGATGCCAACACATTACGTATAGGCTACACGTTTTTAGGGTTCTAGGACGTTTCGTCAACGGACGTTTCGTCAACGGACGATTCGTCAACGGGACGATTCGTCAACGAACTGTTCGTCCAGGGAAATAATAAAGTTTTTCAAGTGAAATAGTCAAGAGATATTATATAATTATATCCTAAGCCGGTGGGGATTATGTCCTCGCATGAGGAGAGATTATTAAGCCATTTTCTTGTACATATCACGCGCTCTCAATTTAAACTGGAAGTTGGATTGATGAAAATATTTCTTTGCTTATATAGAAGTTGGATTTATGACACTAATTCTTTGCTTTAATGGAAGTAGGATTTATAAAAGAAAGTCTTTGCTTAACCCTTATAGGTCACCGGGGGTTAAAAAATACCCCCATCTCGGTTTTTCACGGAAATTTTAATCCCTGAAAATAGTTGAAGAAATCGCTTCTATGACTTTTCCTAAACATGTTACCTCCACAGAATGCATCCAGTTTCATTAGTTATTCATGCACCCAAATCAGCTATAAAGTACGAAAATGCACCACGTCATAGCTATTTTACTCAGGAATTTATAAACATAACATTATGCATGCTTTACACATGAGTGTCTTGCTGTTACAATGTCTCCTTATCAGTATCTGAACATTCTATATATATATATATATATATATATATATAATATATAATACATACATATATATATATATATATATGCTACATGTATACATAGTTCAATCCATACATACATGTGCATGTAGATGCCTACATGCATGCGTACGTACATGCACTTATGCATACATGCACGCATAAACACCCATGCATGCATACGTTGATCTAAGCTTCGGTCTTCCGGTTCCTTCTGACCACATCTGCTCCAGACATTTCATACATAAATATTAGATGAATAACTCTTGTGATACTTTAAAACTGTTTCTAAAATTTCTGCATACATTACTACACAGTAAACAATGACGTCAGCAATAGCTTGTGCTCCATAAATAAAAACAATAATTATGTCAGTACCTTCTATAAATAACTTTTTTTAGTTTTATACTTGAAAATCGGAGTTTACCATAAGAATCATGCGAATCACAGTGGGGGTATTTTTTGGTGACCAAAATCGGTTGAGAAATATCGTGACCCTATAAGGGTTAAATAGTAATTGGATTGATGAAAATATTCTATGCTGAAAATGCCTAAAATAGAAGTTGGATTGATGAAACTAATTCTTTGCTTAAATAGCAAGAATTATTTTCATCAATCCGACTTCTAATTTCACAACAAAATATTTCATCAATCCAACTTCTATTTATTGAAGATTTTGGAAAGGAAGATGAAAATATTTCTTTGCTTATATAGAAGTTGGATTTATGACATTAATTCTTTGCTTTAATGGAAGTAGGATTTATAAAAAGAAAGTCTTTGCTTAAATAGTAATTGGATTGATGAAAATATTCTATGCTGAAAATGCTAAAATAGAAGTTGGATTGATGAAACTAAATAGCAAGAATTATTTTCATCAATCCGACTTCTAATTTCACAACAAAATATTTAATCAATCCAACTTCTATTTATGGAAGAGTTATTATCACCAATCCAACTTCTATTTATGGAAGAGTTATTGTCATCAATCCAACTTCAATTGTATGTATTTTGCGCACCTGCCGTCACGCTTAATGGACTAGCAATCCTTTTTTGGTCAACAACATTAATAATCGATTCCGTTTCACCCCTCAACAGTCCGTTGACGAATCGTCCACTTTCGACGAACAGTCCTTGACGAACAGTCCGTTGACGAATCGTCCACTTGAACGAACAGTAATCTTGACTTCTAACAGTAGGTTGGTTATTTTTCTCAACGGGATCCCAACACATTACGTCTTTAGATTTTTCCGTTGACAGGCGTTGACCAGTAGAGATTGCTTCGCATAGTAATTATGTTTAATACAAATTGTAATTACCTGGGATTGTAATTGCATATTTGGGTAAAGGCACCGATGACTTTGATTTTTAGAATAGCCGAAAGTAGGGCTGTCTGCTAAACGTCATCGTCCGAAATGCGACTGATGAA